>SJYC01054113.1:0-12872 GCA_006408675.1 Madoqua kirkii
TTAGACCAACATTAAATATCACTGAGTCTTACAGTAACAAGCTTTCTCTAAAAATTTGTTCTCTTGTGATCTTTGTAATCTACATGGTTAGAGAAAGAAGACTGGGTATATAATATTATGTAGTATCTTGCTCAAGTTTCATCCCAGTCTAGTAGCATTAGTATCACCTAGGAGCCTGTTAAAAATCAGGCCCAGATCTAGATATAGTGAGTCAGAATCTGAACTTTAACAAGATTACCCAGCTGATTGATATGCACATTAAAGTTTGAGAAACATTTTTTCTGTAATAACATTTTAATCTGATTACAAATGTTATGCCTTCATTGGAGAAAATTCGCAAACTGTAGAAAAGAACAAAGTAAAAAAATCACATGCAATTCCACCAAAAGATAACCTTGTTCTATGTGTATCTGTTTTTATGCATAGGTACATAAATTTCCACTGTAAATTGCAATCTCTCGATACAGTATGTCATAACATTTTGCCTTATCATAGAGATTGTTCTACAGTACAAATGGCTTTTTTCTATTCAGTCTTAAGGATATACCACAATTTAAACCATCATTAGCCATCTAGACGTTTTAATTTTTTGCTGTTTTATAAAAAACTACTGTGATAAACATCTTTGTAGCTAAATCTTTATGCATATCATTATATTTTATAGAACAAATGTAGAGAACTGTTATAACCATTTTAAGACTTTTGTATTAAATTCTGCCCCAGATACACATGTACTGTATTCTTTCAGAATTAAATTTATCTCAAATTGGTTGCATCCCAATACAAAATAAAATGTTTGAAGTTTATAAAAAAAAAAGTGCTAAATGCAAAGAAAGATTATTGAAAGCAGCAAAGGAAAAGCAACAGAAAACCCATACGATTAACAGTGGATCTTTCAGCAGAAACTCTGCAGGTCAGAAGGGAATGGTGAGATATATTTCAAGTACTGAAAGAGAAAAATCTACCACCAAGATTACTGTACCTGGTAAAGATCTCATTCAAAATTGATGGAGAAATCAAAAGCTTTACAGACAAGCAAAAGTTAAGAAAACTCAGTACCACCAAACCAGCCTTGCAGCATATACTAAAGGGACTTACATAGCCAGTAAACACAAGAGAAAGGAAAGAACTGCAAAAGCAAACCCAAAACAATCGAGAAAATGCCAATAGTAACATACATATCAATAATTATAAACAGATTAAATGCACCAACCAAAGATACAGACTGACTGAATGGATACAAAAATAAGACCCATATATATATATACTGACTGAATGGATACAAAAACAAGACCCATATATATATTATATATATAGCATATATATATACTGCCCACTGGAGATGCATTTCAGAACTAGAGACATACAGACCGAAAGTAAAAGGTTGGAAAAGATATTACATGCAAATGGAAAGCATAGGAAAGCTGGAGTGACAATCCTTATTTCAGACAAAATAGACTTTAAAATAAAGAATATAAGAGACAAAGAAGGACAGTACATACTGATCAAACCAAGAAGAAGACATAACAATTGTAAATATTTATGCACCCAACATAGGAGCACCTCAATACATAAGGGAAACAGGCATAAGGGAAACACAGGCATAAGAGGGGAAATTGACAGTAACACAATAGTAGTGGACTTTAACACCCCACTTACACCATTGGACAGATCATCAAAACAAAGAATCAATAAGGAAACAGAACCTTAAATGCAACATTAGACCATGTGGACCTAATGGCTGTCTTCAGGACTTTCCATCCAAATGCAGAATACACTGAAGTTCACATGAAGTGCATATTCTCCAGGAGAGACTGCATCTTGGGCCACAAATCAAGCCTCAATAAACTTAAGAAAATTGAAATTGTATCATATATCTTCTCTGACCACAATGCTGTGAGACTAGATATCAACTGCATGAAAAAAAAAAAAAGAAAACTGTAAAACATACAAACTCATGGATATTAAACAATACATTACCAAAAGTTACTGAAGAAATAAGAAAGGAAATCAAAAGATACCTAGAAACAAATGACAGTGAAAACACGATGACCCAAAACTTACAGAATTCAGCAAAAGCAGTTCTAAGAGGGAAGTTTATAGCGATACAATAACTCATTATGAAACAAGAAAAGCATTGAATAGACAACCTAACTCTACATCTAAAGCAGCTGGGAAAAGAAGAACAAAAAAATCCCAAAGTCAGCAGAAGGAAGTCATAAAGATTAGAGCCGAAATAAATGGGGAAAAAATGAATACCTAAAATTAACAGATAACAAAGATTAATAAAACTAAAAGCTGTTTCTTGAGAAGATGAAATTGACAAACCACTAGCCAGACTTACCGAGAAAAAAAAAGGAGAAAGATCAACAAAATTAGAAATGAAAAAGGAGAGGTTACAAAAGAAAACACAGAAATACAACGGACCATAAGAGAATATGAGACAACCTAGAGGACAATCTAGAGGAAACGGACAGATTCTTAAAATAGATCAGCCTCCCAAGACTGAACTGGGAAGGAAATAGAAATTATGAACAACCCAGTTACAAACACTGAAATCGAAACAGTGATCAAAAATCTCCCAAAAAACAAAAGCCCAAGGCCAGATGGCTTCCCAGGGTAATTCTGTCAAACACTGAGAGAAGAGTTAATGCCTATTTTTCTGAAACTCTTACAAAAAATTGCAGAGGAAGAAACATCTCCAGACTCGTTCTATGAGGCCACCATCACCCCAATACCAAACCAGACAAAGACAACACAAAAAAAGAAAATTACAGGCCAATATCACTGATGAACACAGATGCAAAAATCCTCAACGAAATTCTAGCAAGCCGAATTCAGTGACACGTTAAAAAGCTCATACACCATGATCAAGTCAGGTTTATTCCAGGGATGCAAGGATTCTTCAATATATGCAAATCAACCAATGTGATACACCATATTAGCAAATTCAAAGATAAAAACCATATGATCATCTCAATAGATGCAGGAAAGACCTTCAACAAAATTCAGCATCCATTTATGATTTTAAAAACGCTTCAAAAAATGGGCATAGAAGGAACCTACTTCAACATAGTAAGCCCATATATGAAAAGCCCACAGCAAACATGAAAAACAAAGCATTCCCTCTGAGATCAGGAACAAGACAAGGGTGTCCAGTCTCACCACTATTATTCAACATAGTTTTGGAAGTCCTGGCTATGGCAATTAGAGAAGAAAAAGAAATAAAATGAGCCCATATCAGAAAAGAAGTAAAACTCTCACTGTTTGCAGATGACATGATACTGTAAATAGAAACCCAACAGAAACTATCAGAAAATTACTAGAGCTAATCAGTGAATTCAGCAAAGTTGCAGGATACAAGGTGAATACACAGAAATCACTTGCATTCCTATATACTAACAATGAAAAATCAGAGAAATTAAGGAATCAATCCCATTCACCATTGCAACAAAAAGAATAAAATACCTAGGAATAAACCTACCTAAGGAGACAAAAGACCTGTATACAGAAAAATTATAAGACACTGATGAAAGAAATCAAAGATGACATAAACAGATGGAGAGAGATTCCATGTTCCTGTGTAGGAAGAATCAACATTGTGAAAATGACTACACTACCAAATGCAGTATACAGACTCAACGTGATTCCTAACAAATTACTGCTGGCATTTTTCACAGAACTAGAACAAAACATTTCACAGTTCACATGGAAACACAAAAGACTCTGAATAGCCAAAGCAGTCTTGAGAAAGAAGAATGGAGCTGGAGGAACCAACTTTCCTGACTTCGGACTATACTACAAAGCTATTGTCATTAAGACGGTATGGTACTGGCACAAAAACAGAAATATAGACCAATGGAACAAGATAGAGAACCCAGAGATAAACCCACACACTTATGGGTACCTTATTTTTGACAAAGGAGACAAGAATATGCAGTGGCAAGGACAGCATCTTCAATAAGTGGTGCTGGGAAAACTGGACAGCTGTGTGCAAAAGAATGAAATTGGAACTCTACCTAACATCACACACAAAGATAAACTCAAAATGGATTAAAGACCTACATGTAAGACCAGAAACTATAAAACTCTTAGAGGAAAACATAGGTAGAACACTTGATGACAGAAATCAAAGCAAGATCTTGTATGACCCGCCTCCTATGGTAATGGAAATAAAGACAAAAATAAACAAGTGGGGCCTAAGTAAACTTAAAAGCTTTTGCAAAGCAAAGGAAACTACAAACAAGGTGGAAAGACAGCCCTCATTATGGGAGAAAGTAATAGCAAAGGAAACAACTGACAAAGAATTAATTTCCAAAATATACAGGCAGCTCATACAACTCAGTACCAGCAAAGCAAACAAACCAATCAAACAGTGGGAAAGGGACCTGAGGAGACATTTCTCTGAAGAAGACCTGCAGGTGGCTAAAAAGCGCATGAAAAGATGCTCAGCATCGCTCATTATTATAGAAATGAGATGAGATACCATCTCACACCAGTCAGAATGGCCATCGTCAAAAAATCTACAAACAGTAAATACTGGAGAGGATGCAAAGAAAAGGGAACATTCTTGCATTTCTGGTGGGAATGTAAACTGAAACAGCCACTATGGAAGATGGTATAGAGATTCCTTTAAAAGCTAGGAATAAAACCACCACATGACCCAGCAATCCCACTTCTAGGCTTATACCCTGAGGAAACCAAAATTGAAAAAGACACAGGTACCCCAGTGTTCATTGCAGCAATATTTGCAACAGCTAGAACAGGGAAGCAACCTAGATGTCTATTGACAGATGAATGGATAAAAAAGCTGTGGTACATATATACAGTGAAGTACTGCTGCTGCTGCTAAGTCACTTCAGTCATGTCCAACTCTGTGCTACCCCATAGACAGCAGCCCACCAGGTTTCCCCATCCCTGAGATCCTCCAGGCAAAAACACTGGAGTGGGTTACTGTTTCCTTCTCCAATGCTTGAAAGTGAAAAATGAAAGTGAAGTCACTCAGTCATCTCTAACTCCCAGCAACCCCATGGACTGCAGCCTACCAGGCTCCTCTGTCCATGGGATTTTCCAGGCAAGAGTACTGGAGTGGGGTGCCATTGCCTTCTCCACAGTGAAGTACTACTGAGCTATAAAAAGGAACACATCTGAGTCAATTCTAATGAGGTGGATAAACCTAGAGCCTATTACACAGAGTGAAGTATACTGACATATATATGGAATCTATAAAGATGGTACTAATGAGAACAGGAGATATGTGGAGAGGGTAACACGGAAATTTACAATACTATATGTAAAATAGATAGCCCGTGGGAATTTGCAGTATGACTTAGGGAACTCAAACAGGGACTCTGTGACAGGCTGAAGGTTGGGATGAAGAGGGAGATGGGAGAGAGGTTCAGGAGGGAGAGGACAGGAGTGTACCTATGGCTCATTCTTATTGATGTATGACAGAAAACCACAAAATTCTGTAAAACCATAATCTTTCAATTAAAAAAAATTTTTTAATGCTAAATGACAAAATAATTTTTTTCAGTATTCAGAGACCTGTTTAAATTCTGTAGTATAATTTTCTGGTACACGGTGTGCTTTATTTCCTTTTTTATGTTAGTGTTTATCAAAATTTTTCCTCCTTTTCAAAATTGGTCAATTATTAGTAGCAAATGGTCTGAGAGACATGTTTTAGTTGTTGAATAGAGCATTGTCTTTGGTAATCAACATATGATAATCTGCTTGGGTTGGAGATTCATTTGTATTATACAGTTTATTTTTTAGTTCTGATTGTGCAAAATAGCAGTAATTCATACCATTCCACTCCCACATTTCCAAGGTAGAATACTGTCATATACATTATCACATGCAACATTTATTTACTATCTGTCAGGCATCATTCTAAGCACATTGCATATATTAGTTTATATAATGCTTTTTAAAAATCCAATAAAATAGATTCTCTTATTATTAACATCTTACAGATGAAGAGACTGAAACACATTGAGGTAAAGTAGTTTTCTCAAGGTAACATAATTAATAAGATAAAATCTGAACCCAGACAGTCTGAATCCAGGGCCCATATTCTTATAACTGTTCTGTAAAATCTTTCTGTAAGTTTATAAGAAAAATGGTGTTTGGGTCCTATAGCAAATATTTCTACCTGAGTTTTTTAGTTGCAGAGACATAATGCATATTATGAAGATCAGAATACTAACAGGCTAGTCAGAGAACTTTAAAAACAAAATGTCATCCAGAAAGAGCTAATTATTTGAAAGTAGAAGAATAATGCATTTTCTCAGGGAGTGGGTATTACTTGCAAGTCCTAAAAAATGGCTGCTTTTAGCACTGGGGTCTGGTTATGGTTGTATAACACGTGTAGCCTACTTAGGATACAAATTAGGTCTCATCTTTGAAATATTCAAATTAATCACTGTACTCATCCCCTCACATTAGTGGAACTTCTGAATGGCTCTTTTTAGGATCTTCTTCCACCCCCCTTCAAGTATGGCTAAACTTCTAAGAGTTTACTCATTCCAGAGAGACTAATCTTTCCAAACGTTGGATGAAGAAAGAGATGGGTGTTTTGATTACTATATAAGCTAGTAATCTCATTTTTGGCTGCTATTGATTTTGCCACTGCTGCATATTTTCATGGTTTAAACTGGTCCCAAGAATTTGACATATCCTTGGTCTTGATGCGATGCCCTGATACTTATAGAGTTCTCAATAGGATGATGTCTCTTTACGGAGACACTGATTCTTTTTTTTAATATTTTAAGTTTTATTCTTATGTTACTACAGTCATTAATAAATCCTTATACTCATTCCTTTAAAAATGTTTTAAATTTTATTGGAGTATAGTTAATGAGATACTGATTTTTCTGGGTTTTTAATGTATGATTTTTCATTGAAGGATAATTGCTTTACAATATTATGTTGGCTTCTGCCATTCATCAACATGAATCAGCCATAGGCATACATATGTCCCCTTCCTCTTGAACCTCCTTCCCACTTCCCATCCCATCCCCAGGTTGTCATAGATCCCCAGTCTGATTTCCCGGAGTCATATAGAAAGGCAGTGTGCATGTCTCCGTGCTACTTTCTCCATTATCCCACTCTCTTCTTCCCCACCACCCCCCCCTGGTTCCGTAAGTCTTTTCTCTATGTTTGTATCTCCATAGCTGCCCTGCAAATAGGTTCATCAATACCATCTTTCTGGATTCCATATATATGTGTTAATATACAATATTTGTTCTTCCCTTTCTGACTTACTTCACTCTGTATGATAGGCTCTAGATTCATCTACCTCATTGGCACTGACCTAAATGCATTCCTCTCTATGAGTGAGTAATATTCCATTGTATGTATGTACCATGGCTTCTTTATCCATTCATCTGTTGATGGACGTCTAGGTTGCTTCCATGACCTATATATGGTAAGTAGTGCTGCAATGAACATTGGAGGACATGTGTCTTTTTCAATTATGGTTTTCTCAGGGTATGTGCCCAGTAGTTGGATTATTGGGTCATGTGGTAGTTTTATTCCTATTTTGTAAAAGAATCTCCATACTGTCTTCCATAGTGGTTATATCAATTTAAATTCCCAAGAACAGTGCAGGAGGGTTCCTTTTATTTGCATCCTCTCCAGCATTTATTGTTTGTAGATATTTTGATGATGGCCATTCTGACTGGTGTGAAGTAGTATCTTATTGTAGTTTTGATTTGCGTTCTCTAATAATGAGCAATATGAGGATCTTTCCTGTGTTTATTAGCCATCCATTTGAGACACTGATTCTTAATGGGAGGATCATCTCCCCTCCCCCTTAACAGTGTTATACTCATTCAAGGCTTATACCTAGATTTAGTTTCTGGGTATACTTTATACTTATTTAATTTTATATACTTTATACTTACATGCTTAGTCATCCTGGCTTCGTGACAGGTTGAATATGTGAGAAGGTGCTTTTGACTCATCCCTACATGTACTAAAGTCGGCCTTCCTTTCTTGAACATCTTTCCAGGGATACCAAACTGGTTGTCTGACCCAGATGTAGCTCACAGATTTGTTTATTTAGTTCTCATGGCATTTTAAAATAATTGAATGTGACACCATTTTTTATATAAATATAAATGCTGATTTTTAAAATAAGATATTTTAGATTAATACCTGGACTTTCTTATTCTTGAATCATTTGAAAAACTGATTTCAGTGCTTCTTGTTCCCATATGAGAACAAATGGGCAGTGCTGAAAACTGTTCTCTTGAGTCAGGATATATGCTGTCTTATTTGCTCTAGCCTTCACTGCTTCACTACTTGTGTTGTTTTACCTTCCTGTCCTCCATAGGAACTTGAATGTGGCCTCCAGGGCCCATAATGTCACCCTAAATCTCCAGATACTCCTTTCTTCTTTGATAAAGCTTTTTTAGTGTGCCTTCTAACTCATGGGCCACAGATACTATCACTAAAATTGATGGAAGAATTTCTGGTAATTCTGAACCTTAGGAAAAATGGGGTCTGGGTTTTAAACCCTCCTTTTCAAATTCCTGTTTTGTTTTTAATGCAGATCTATTTAGCTTCCTTCCTTTTCCTTAGCTCTGTTTACCATAGGGTATAGAGAGGAACAGCCTTTACAAAGCTCCAAAGGTCATTCTCCCAAGGTAATGGATGCCAATCAGCCTTAAATTTAAATAAATAAATTCTCTACTGAAGAGATTCTTCCCACAGCAAAGTAGATCTGCTTCAGGCTGTCTCTGCTTAGGCACAGAAGCACTTGACAACTTTAAAAAAAATAGAAATATAATTTACATGCCATAAGACTCACTCATTATAAGAGTTTAGGAGTAAACTTATACAGTTGTGCAGCCATCATTACAATTCAGCTTTAGAACATTTTCAGAACTGCCAACAGTTCTTTTGTACTCTTGCAATCAATCACACTTTCACCTTAGCCTCAGACACTGATCATGGGCTTCCCTCATAACTCAGTTGGTAAAGAATCCACCTGCAACGCAGGAGACCACAGTTCAATTCCTGGGAAGATCTGCTGGAGAAGGGATAGGCTACCTCCTCCAGTATTCTTGGGCTTTCCTTGTGGCTCAGCTGGCAAGGAATCTGCCTGCAATGTGAGAGACGTGAGTTTGACCCCCGGTTTGGAAGATCCCCTGGAGAAGGGAAAGGCTATCCACTCCAGTATTCTGGTCTGGAGAATTCCATGGACTGTATAGTCCATAGGGTCCCAAAGAGTTAGACACAACTGTGCGACTTTCGCGTCCATGGATTTCCTTTTCAGACTGTTTTATAAAAATGGAATTAGACAGTATATATAATCTATTGTTTCTGGTTTCTTGAACTTATAATAATGCTTTTGAGGTTTGTCCATGTTATGGAATATATCAATAGTTGGTTCCTTTTATTTTATGATACTGTGTTGTGTGGATATAACATTTCTGTTCACCTGTTCAGCAACTGATGAACATTGGGACTGTTTTCATTAGGGTTCATTTGGATAGTGTTGCTGTGTCTATCTGCATGCGAGACTGAGTGGACATTGCTTTCATTCCTCTTGTGTTGATGTCTAGAAGCATTGCTGGGTTACATGGTGAATTTATGTTTATCTTTTTAAGAAAACTGAATTATTTTTTTTAAGAAGCTTAATATTTTATATTCCCATCAACAATGTTAGGAGAGTTACAGTTTCTTCATATTATTATTAAAAACACTTGGTATCATCAGTCATTTTTATTTTAGCCATTCTGTTGTGTGTGTATTAGCAATTAATTATGGTTTCAGTTTGTATTTTTCTAATGATTCATGATAATGAGCATTTTTTCATGTTCTTATAAACCATTGGTGTATCTACTTTGGAAAAATATATTTTCAGATCTGTTGCTCAATTGAGGGTGTTTTCCCCTATTTTAACTCTTTAAAGTTGTTTATAAATTCTGAAAACAAGTTATTTGCCAAATAGGTAACTTACAATTATTTTCTCCTCATTGGTGGCATGTCTTAACTTCTTTTTAAAAAAAAATTTTTACTTATCTATTTGGCTGCTGGGTTCTTATTTGTGGCACGCAGGATCTTCTGTTGTGGTACATAGACTCTCTAGTTGTGGTGCACAGGCTTAGTTGCTCTGAGGCGTGTGGGATGCAGTTCCCTGACCAGGGATCGAATCCACATCCCCTGCATTGCAAGGCAGATTCTTAACCACTGGCACATCAGGGAAATCCCCTTGTCTTATCTTCTTAAAAGATATTCTTGAAGAGCAAAAGTTTATAATTTTAATGAAGTCCAGTTTATAATTTTTTCTCTTGATGGTACTGTTGGTACCAAATATTAAGAAATCCTTATCAACCCAAGGTAATAGAGATATTTCTTCTATGTTTTCATTTGGAAATTTATTTTTTAAGTTGTATTGTATATGGTGTGAGCTATGGAGTGGAATTTGGGGTTTTGTTTTTATTTTTCTTTTTTTTTACTCATATAGATATCAAATTTTTTACTGTAGCATTTGTTGAAAAGACTTTTTTTCTCCACTAGTCATCTTGGTACCTTTTATCAAAAGTCAATTGACCATAAATGGAGGGATTCAGTTTTGAATTTTCAGTGTTTTCCAAGTGATCAGTATATATCTGTGCTATGCTGATATCACTGTCTTGGTTACTGTAGCTTTAAAGAATGTTTTGGAATCAAGAAGTATAGGTCCTCAAGCTTTGTTTTTCCAAAATTTTTTGGCTGTTCTGGGTCCTTTACGTTTGCATATAAATTTTAATGTCAGCCTGTCAGTTTCTAAAGACCTGCTAGGATTTTTATAGACATTTCATTCAGCCTGTGGATTAATTTGTGGAGAATCTGCTCTTAAAAATACTGAGTCTTAACAACCCATGAAAATGAAATAACTCTATTTATTTAGAAGTTCTTTAATTTCTGTGAAATGTTTTCTTTTTATTATTATTTTTTTTAGTGAACAAGTCATGTTAAAGTGGATTCCTGAATAGTTGTTTTCTGTTAATGCCATTGAGAATGGAGCTGTTCTTTTAATTTCATTTTTGGATTATTTGTTCCTGGTATGTTACAATGCTATTGATTTTTGTATATTATATCCTGTGATATTGATTACCTTATTTATTAGTTCTTTATAGATTCTGAAGAATTTTATACATATAGAATCATGTTATCCACAAAAAAGACAATTTTCTTTCTTGTCTATTTGTATACCTTTAGTTGTGTTTTTTTTGTTTTTTTTTGTTTTTTTTTGGAGAAGGCAGTAGCACCCCACTCCAGTACTCTTGCCTGGAAAATCCCATGGGCAGAGGACCCTGGTGGGCTGCAGTCCATGGGGTCGCAAAGAGTCGGACATGACTGAGCAACTTCACTTTCACTTTTCACTTTCATGCGTTGGAGAAGGAAATGGCAACCCACTCCAGTGTTCTTGCCTGGAGAATCCCAGGGACGGGGCAGCCTGGTAGGCTGCAGTCTATGGGGTTGTACAGAGTCGGACACAACTGAAGCGGCTTAGCAGTAGCAGTATCTTTTTTCTTTAATATCTTTTTAAAATTTCTTTTTCTTGTTGTACTGGCTAGAACCTTTAGTACAAAGTTGCATAGAAGTGATGAGTTCAAACATCTTTGCTTTATTCCTGTTCTTAGGAAAAACATTCCATCTTTCACCTTTATCTTTCTTTATATATAATCTAAGCCATAGGGTTCCCCTCTCCACCTCACCCCCACACTCACCCTTTATCAGCTTGAGGAATGTTGCTTTTAGTCACAGTTTGTTGAGAGGTTTTATCACAGGTATTGGATTTTGTGGAATGATTCTGGTATATACATTGAGATGTTATGTAGTTTTGTCTTTTATTGTATTATTATTTTTTTCTATTCCATTAATTTTCAGTATTGAAACAACCTTGTCTTCCTGAGATAAAGCCTATATGGTCCTGGTGTATAGTCTTGTTTATATACTGCTGAATTAGGTTTGCTAAGTTTATGATAAAGATTTTTGTACTGTAATGGATATTGACTTGTAATTTTCTTTTGATCTTTGTCTAGTTTTGGCATCAGGTCTCACAGAATAAGTTGGGAAGAGTTAGATTCTCCTTTATATTCTAAAAAGGTTTGTGTCAGGTTGGTATTATAGCTCTGAATGTTTCATAGAATTCCCCAGTAAAGGCATCTAGACCCAAGCTTCTCTTTGTGGGAAAAGTTTTAATTACTGACAGCATTTTTATTTATTTCTGAGTATTTTTATATTTTCTATTTCTTCTTGAGTTAATTTTGGTAATTTCTTTCTGTGAATTTGTTCAGTTTGTCTAAATTGTATAGTTTGCATGAAGTTGTTTATAGTATCCTCTTATAATCCTTTTAATTTCTCTGGCATCAATGGTGATGTCATCTTTTCATTCCTGACTTTGGAAATTAAATATTTTGTCTTGTTTATGTTTATTTTGGTCAGTCTAGGTAAAAGTTTATCAGTAAGATGTTTGGTCTCTTCATTTTCTCTACTGTCTTTATGTTCCATTTCATTGAATTTTACTGTGATCTTTTTGGTTTTGGTTTAATTTGCTCACTCTTAAGTTTCTTAAAGTGGAAGCTTAAATTAAATTGATTTGAGACCTTTCTTTTTTTTTAATACAGGGGTTTAAAGTTGTGAATTTCCTTTTAAGCTATGCTTCATCTATATCCTAAGCATGTTGATTTCTTGTAGATTTTTTCCATTCAGTTCAAAATATTTTCTAACTCCAAACATATATATGTGTGTGTGTATGTGTGTGTGTGTGTTTATGTGTGTATTTCAGATTTCTTTGTTATTTAAATCCAGTGTTGGTATTTCCAAAATTACTCTCTGTCGTTTATTCCTAATTTAATTCTGCTATAATGAAA
>SJYC01054117.1:0-16219 GCA_006408675.1 Madoqua kirkii
TCTCTCTCTCTTTAAAAACATATAGAAGCAAGAAATAAAAAGAAAAGTAGAATCTCTATATCATTATATTTTAACCAGTAATTTGAAAATAAAATGATTTATAAAGCTAAAATTTTAATGAAAAGTTGGAATAGTGGGAGTAGTGAAGGTAATTGAGTGGGTAGACCAAAAGATCTGGCAAGAACTCAGCTCATTTCTCTCCATGATAAAGTTATATTTCCCCCCCATAATCTTTTGTACCAATTGACACTGATTATGTCAAACTTTATATAAACATACTAATTTTTTCTTATTTTCTTATCAGTACTTCTAGTTCTTCATTCTAGTAAGTTTAACACGAAAAGAAAAACCCAATTAAGAATAACCTTAGAATTGTATATTTGGTTTATAACACACTTTTATATTCATTATTTCCTTTCACTTGATGTAGTCCCCATAAAATTCCATGAATTAGTTATCTTTCCTGTATACCTTTTAGAGATGAGAAACAAAAACAGTGGGTGGATAAAGTTTACTTAAATATTTACATTCATTAGGTTCCACATTAAGCTTTTAGTTTTAATAAGATCTGATGGGATTATCCCTAATATATTCAGCCTCCTAAACCCACCAATATATTTTGATAGATACTTTAGCATTTATCATGAAGTACAATATCTAGTCTCATTTCAAAACTTTTGACCTTTCTTAAGTATTCCCTAGAAAATCTGATTCATAGTATTACACAATAGATTAGGTTTTAAGAGGTAATTTCATCCAATCCCCTTACTAATGTTGAACAAAAACTAAGTTATCCCAATTAAATAGGGCATATTTTATTGTCTCTAATATTCTTAATGATTTTAGGAAGAAGATTTAATAGTATTTCTTAATATTCAGTTTCAATATCTGGAATATATTTTCTTTTTTATTTTATCCTGAATAAGTGCTCAGCAACTGCCTTTTTAAAAATTTTATATGCTTGAAGATCATTTTGAAATAATTTGACTTCATTCTCCTCTGAGTGAATTAAGTAATGATTGCCATTTGTTGTTGGTTTATCTTAGGGCTACAATAAGGCAGTGGATTGGTGGGCATTAGGAGTGTTAATCTATGAAATGGCTGCTGGCTACCCCCCATTCTTTGCAGACCAACCAATTCAGATTTATGAAAAAATTGTTTCTGGAAAGGTAAGTAATACATTTTATTATTCCTTAATTATTGATTATCTTTCTATATGAGTTTTAAGCATTATATATTGAAACTATTTGATATCATCTTGATATTACCCTAAATTGGGAAAAATTAAGAAATATCCGTAGAGTCTGCCCTTAGATCTAGCACTAATTTAAGATACAGTAAATATTGAATCATTGAAGTATTTTAGGTAAAAAAGGGCAATTTTACAAATAATAACAAAATAATAAAGCAATTTCCATCATTATTATTATTATCAGTTGTAAAATATAGGATCATAGCCATAATGCTTCTATCTCTCTTCAAGTAAATAAAAATTGTTAGTTACTTCATGTTGATATCTGCTTGGAGAGAAGTTTTAGGGCTGTTTTTATATACCTTGCTTTTTTAGAAGAGATATGTCAACACAAAATTGAAAATAATTATAAAATGTGCCTGCTACGTGGTTTTAGTATTCAGGCAAGAATACTGGAGTAGGTTGCCATGCCCTTCTCCAGGGGATCTTCTGGGCCCAGGCATCAAACCTGCATCTCTTAAGTCTCCTGCAGTGGCAGGCGGGTTCTTTACCACTCGCTCCACCTGGAAAGCCCCAATTTTAGAAGAGATAAGACTTTTAAGATGAGAATTCAAAGAAATGATGTTAATGGTTTTTCACATTAATATGATTGTAATTGCCATTTATCTTTAGCAAATATGGAAATAACAGTTTTTCTTGAATATGAGTAGATATACTATAAGTTGGAGTATCTTACATTTTGAAGTACTATACTAATCTTTCTTCTTTTGCATTTATAATTCCTAATTTTGTTTTCTAAGAGTATTTTGTTTAAAGTCAGCCATAGACTCTTGTCTTAACTTATACCTGTGGTCCTTTTTAAAAATGCTGCTGTCAGTTTAAGTAGAGATGAGCCTTATTCTTCCACCACGACGAAAAGAAACTAAGCTTTCAAAAATTCCTGGAAGACCTTCTATACATTTTTGACAGAATTCATGGGAAGGAAGTTTCCTCTTTTTTCTTATTCTTCCATGTGGTATGCTCTATTAGTTTTTGTTCGTTTGCTTGCTTGTTTTTGATCATATAACATCAATCTTGACATGACATTACCTTGAGATGTGATTCAACTGGCTGTTTTGTATGTTGTGACTTGCTAAACTTCCCTGGTGGCTCAGATGGTAAAGAATCTGCCTGCAATGCTGGAGACCCAGTTTCTAATCCCTGGGCTTGGAAGATCCTCTGGAGAAGGGGATGGCTACACTCCAGTATTCTTGCCTGGGAAATCCATGGACAGAGAAGCCTGGTGGGCCCCAGTCCATGGGGTTGCAAAGAGTTAGATATATCTAAGTGACTAAACAACAACAATATCAAGGCGGAAATTAATCTGATCAAACTCTTAAAGAATTTGGAAAGTGATAGAAAAAAAAAAATCTCTATTTCTTTGTATCTCAACCAGATTCATCCTCTATATTTAGTATGAAAGTTGACCCTTAGCATTCATGGACTTAAAATGGATAATGTCAGCTATTCAGAAGGTACCCTAATTATTCATAATGTAGTTATTGTTTTTTACCAAGACTCAAATTTAAATTATGGATGCTGCATAACTAGAGCTTTAAGGATAAGACACGAATAGGATGAGTCTCTCCAGCCACCTAGAACCCACATCTCAACACAGTATTGTTCCATATGTCATAGTGTATTTGCAGTCTACAGAGATCACAAGATTTTCAGTTCTATTTTACTGCATTTTAAGAGGGAAAGTTCTGTGTTGTGGCAGTGTTCACAAACTAGGGGATTTACTAAAGAGCACATACTTAAACTATGTCGAAGGTAAAAAATGAATACCTCTTACAGATAATTAAGCTAGGTATTGAAAGATTTATACTAAAGTAATATTGAAGGCAGAATGAAATATTTAGGTAATTAAGTATTATTCCTGTCCTTGCTACACTTGTAGATCTCTAGGCTTCCGATTTTTTATCTTGTAATTGCTTTCACCCAAAGTAATATTAAAAGTCAAAAGAACTTTTGAGATTAACAAACAAAAAAAATCAAGAAACATTAATAGACAAAGCAGTGATTTATTTTTTTAAGAATTTGAGAAGTAATTATGTAACATCTCAAGAGAAAATAAAGACCAAAGGCTATATACTAAACTACTTTTAAATAACTAAGTGGGAGAAGTGTATTTTACTAATACAAAGACTAAGAGTGCAGAAATTATAGTAATATTTCCAAATAATTTAATTACAGTTAATTACAAAGTTCCCGAATCTTTACTATATTCCTTAAACATCTTTAACTTCATAGTAAAAGTGGCTCAGTTGTGTCTGACTCTTTGCAACCCCATGGACTGTAGCCTGTCAGGCTCCCCTGTCCATGGAATTCTCTAGGCAAGAATATTGGAGTGGGTAGCCATTCCCTTCTCCAGGGGATCTTCCCAACCCAGAGATCAAACCCAGGTCTCCTGCATTGCAGCCAGATTCTTTACCATCTGAGCCTCCAGGGACACTTCATAGGAGAAGTCAAGTTTTCTGACAAGGATGCTATTGTCATAACTAAATTTTATTCACTTAGGAAAACTACTTTTATTAAAACAAGTGTATCTTCATCTGTGTGAATAGTCCTCTTTTTGTCAATCATTGTACACTGTAAAATTTTTTTGGCTATTTATGAATATGTTCATATCAAACTTTAACATTTAGGATCCAATGTTAGCGTAAAATTTAAGTCTGCATATATTCCAAAATTATAACAGTTTAAATCCTGGTCATCTTAGAAGAGTAGGAACATAAAATTTTAAGTCACAATATCTGACTTTTTTTCTTTTTTATTAAATATGATAAGGTGTTTGGTGTACTGCTGTTTTTAACTAAAGGTGCCAGATTATCTCTTCCCATAATGGATATAGAGTTGTTTTTATTTCTTATTATCTTTTCTCATCTAAAGTAGAATTCATGAAAATAAAATATTATTATTGAGTGATCTCTAGGATCTGTATTTAAATATGAAATCATGTTCACATTTTCCACTAAAACCATCTGTTTTAGCACTCAGATTCAAACTAGAAGTTGTCTCTATCCACATTATAAAGCATTATTGTCTCACTGTTTAGCACCTAAAAGTCAAGTTGGATATTAACTTTTTTTCAGATTTTTTAATTGTTCAGGTCATTGATAATCCAGTTTTGGTCTTACAGATCCTATATTTGTATCTAAAATTTCTTAATGGTTTTAGTGTTGTCAAATATTTAAAAACATACTTTTCATTCAGAATTTTTCTGATTTTTTAAAAAAGCATGTTATTTTATGCAACAGTATTTTATGATGAGTATAGTTTTGAAACCATGTTATTAATATAAAGATTATAGGAATCACTGACTTATAAAAGTTCAAATAAATAAGTTTAATAAAGTGATTAGTTCACTAACATATGTATATTTGAACATTAGATTGTTACATTCTTTCTCTATTTACAGTATTTTAGCTCAAACTGATATTTTTCAATGCACAGAAAGATGATCAATCAGCTTGTTAGATTCTCTCCTACCCATAGTTTGCCTTTAATAAAAAACAGAGTAGGTGGTATTTAAATGTCAAATTATTCATACAGTATTAAGATTCAGGTTTAGAAATGCCTAGTTAACAGAAAACTCTTATAATTCCCACATTGACTATGCCTCATCCTAGCAATACATATGCTGAGTTTCTGAATACAGTCTTTAAATTTAATACCTCAGTGCCATATACTCTATAACAAGAATCAGTGTTGGTTTCCACAGCAACTCTATCTGGCTTCATTACTCTTAGAAATGCAAAAGTTAACACTGTACTGAAAAATGATATTTGCAAACAAGGTGGCAAGCGAGTAATAGCTGTGTGAAAACCAAGAATTTTTTATTTATGTAATTAAAAAAAAATTCTTAGCTCCTAAAGTATTATTCCATTTTTAATGACCACCAACTATGTACAAGAACACACTATACAAAGTATCAAGTTAGAAACCTAGGTATATACAGAATAACCAAAAAGAATTGGTTAATTTTTTTTCCTGAGGGGCCATTCACATGAAGTGAAGCATGTTTGATTAGCAGCCAAATGACTATTCCCTTTTGTGTTTAGGGTCCCCAAGACCACCCCCAGGTTAAGTGATTCACTAGGAAGATTCACAAAGTTCATCATATAGGGGTAGTCAGGGAGTGAATATCTTACATTGTAATAAGTACCTTCACTGTAAGCTATCTTACAAGAAAGTTTATAAAGTGAAATCAACAAAGGGAAAAGGCATTCATGGTAATATCCAGAGGAAACCAGCACAAACTTTCGAGTCCTTGCCCAAAGGGGTCAGAAGGCAAACTTTATTTCTTCAGCAATGAATTTTGGCAAATGGATAAAATGTTGTCTACTAGGGAAGTTCAGTAAAGACTCAAGGCCCAAGGATTTTATTGGAATCACATATACATCTTCTATCTGGCACATGCCAGAATCTGAGATTCCCACAACAAAAGCAAATGCTCAGCATAACCCATATCATTTGTAGTAAATCTAGGTGCAGTGAGCCACTCGTGTCACTTAGGGAAATTTCTTTTCAGTTTCTGGAACTGTGACCATTCCAATTCCCAGATACTTGCCAAGGGCCAAACTTGCCAACAGGCCTTCCTCAAGGGTAGCAGTCTCAAGCCTGCTATATTATCTCTTTTCTGTATATTCCCAAATAACATACACATATGCAGATATACCACTACACTTTTTCGGAGGCTCCACTGCTAATACTTTTTTGAGAAATTAAAATGCCATTTTTTATTTGGCCATGGCTATAGTCAAAGACATTTATAGTAGTCAATAGTTATTTTCGTAAAATACAAAAGCAGTTACACTATATGCATAAAATCCAGGGCAGTTTTTTAACACCTTGCTGTAAACATTTAAAATTCTTAATACCTGCTGTGAGGCAGTCCTTACCTTAGGAGTCCTATGGGCAAATGATTGCATTTCTGCAACCATCTGAGTTCATTATATCTATGCACTGTTTCTGCATAGGTGAGAACAGATCAGAGAGCCCACAATCATGGTGCTAATAAAAGTATGTTGTTAATGTCCTAAATGTTTCTTTTTAGGTATATAGGATCCAGTCCTGTGAGACTGAGTCCTATGAGATAGTGGGGAACTTAGCACCATATATGCTAGAGAGTATGTATGAAAAGTTAAGTGTTCTGAAAAGTTAACTAATGTATATACTCAGTTTTGCTAGATAATTTTTTAACTAGGATCATAGGTTTCTTAGAGCTATACTAATTTAGAGAGAGCATTTCTTAAAACTTATCCCAGTATGCAATGTGGGCAGAAGTTGACAGATTATTGACTGTGTACAAACTCTTTTGAGTTATTTAAGCCCAGTAAATTTTGTCTGATGCAGGATAAAATGTTACTAGTTGAACAGTCTTTTCCTCCATAACTGCAGAAGAATAGCAGTAAAAATTTTCTCCTCTTCAATCAGAGATAAACTCTGTAATTTCTGTGATTAAGCTAAAAGTAGACAAGTTTGACTTTTGTCTCACTTTGTTTCTAAAATTAAAAAAGAGTGAATTTAAATCGTCTGTCTGGATGGATACAATAACAACATGCACTGATTTTCTTCTTGGATATAACTTCCTCTTAAATTTTTAGAAGGTAATAGTTATTCCTAAAACCAAAATGTGCAAGACTTTATAATTGATGTTACAGCCGAACAAATATTCGGTTGTTTGCTCAGTTCAAACTTAATTTCATAGTTATTTTAACATATTGTGTAATATAATTTTACAAAGTTAAGAAGATATCAGCTATACTTCACAATTTTGTCCTTATAAAACAATGCTTTAGTTGTCTATTTTCTCCCTCACACTATCAAATTTAAGTGCCTTAAGAAGAGAATTTGTTTGTTGTACAAATTTAAAAGGTGGATCATGAGAAAAGAAGAGAGGAACTTATTATACTCTGCAGTGACTTTTCTAGTACACTGTCCTTGAGTAGTCTAGAAACATAATAATAAATATTGCTGACTTCTAGGTTCCTTTTTTGAATCAGAAATTCAGCTTCAGATCATCAAGATATTATTCTAAAATGAAACATGTATTGAATTAGTGCCTATAAGATACTAGGCCAGTTTCATAGGGAATTCCCTGGCGGTCCACTGGGTAGGACTTGGTGATTTCACTGCCGTAGTACTTAGTCGCTCAGTCATGTCTGACTGTGTGATCACATGGACTGTGGTCCACCAGGCTCCTCTGCCCATGGGATTTCCTAGGCAAGAATACTGGAGTGGGTTGCCATTTCCTTCTCTGTCACTGCCATAGACCCAGGTTCAATTCCTAGTCAGGGAACTAACATCTCACAAGACATACAGCATGGCCAGAAAAAGAAAAGGCAGTTTCATAAAAGTTACCTAATTTCTTTTCATACTTGCCAGATGAAATATACTTTTATCATTTTATGGATGAGATAAGTGAGGTTATCTCACTTACCAGAAAGGTAAAAGTTTGCCTAAAGTATAAAGAACTAGAGTTGGGATTGGAACCCAGGTATTCTTTCTACCAAAGAAATAGCTTAGTAGAATTCTTGAGATGACCAGAATATTCCATTTTATTTAGTTTAACTCTCTTATTCTATATGTAGGTAAATCAGGGCTCTGAATAGCCCAAAGATAAAAGCTGCTGCTGCTGCTGCTAAGTCGCTTCAGTCGTGTATGACTCTGTGCGACCCTATGGAGAGCAGCTCACCAGGCTCCTCCATATACAGGATTCTCTAGACAAGAACACTGGAGTGGGTTGCCATTTCTTTCTCCAAGATAAAAGCCAGTTAGTGGCAAAGCAAGAAATAGAATCTAATTCAGTGTTTTTTTCATTACTCCTTCATTTGGCTTCAGTGACTCTTCATGATCTTAGCTTTATTCCAGAATTACTCATGTTTCCTTTTTTTTTTTTTAATTGGCTTAAAAAACATAATTCTCATGAAACTCTTTAAAAAGGGGATGCTAGAATGCTTGGATTTATATCCTCATTCTTTTTAATTTTTTAAATTTATTTTAATGGGAGTATAATTGCTTTGGCCACCTCATTTAAAGAGTTGACTCATTGGAAAAGACCCTGATGCTGGGAAGGATTAGGTAGGGGCAGGAGGAGAAGGGGACGACAGAGGATGAGATGGCTGGATGGCATCACCGACTCAAACGTCATGAGTTTGAGTAAACTCCAGGAGTTGCTGATGGACAGGGAGGCCGGGTGTGCTGCAATTCATGGGGTCGCAAAGAGTCGGACATGACTGAGCAACTGAACTGAACAGACTGAATTACTTTACAATGTTGTGTTAGTTTCTGCTGTACAACAATGTGAATCAGCTGTGTATGTACATATACCACTACCCTCTACTCATCTTTCCTTCTAAATCTCTTTGGCTTGATCTTCTTTTTTTGCACATCTTTCATTGGTGGTCACATCCTCTGTATAACTTTTAATACTAGCTATAAAGAAAGAAAGTGAAGTAACTCAGTCCTATCTGACTCTTTGTGACCCCATGAACTGTAGCCTACCAGGCTCCTCCATCCATGGAATTTTCCAGGCAAGAGTACTGGAGTGGGTCGCCATTTCCTTCTCCAGGGGATCTTCCCAACACAAGGATCGAACCCAGGGCTCCCGCATTGCAGGCAGACCATCTGAGCCACCAGGAAAGCTTAATACTAGCTATTATGTGACTCGTAAGTTACATAATTTTGTATCCAACTTCCTGAGATCTCCACTCAGAGGTCTAATAAATATCTCAAATTCAACCTGTCTAAAACTGACAGATTTTTGTTTTCCTTAGCAAATCTGTTCCTCCCACCATCTTTCCCATCTCATTTGATGGCAGCATCATCCTTTCAGTTACTTTCAGCTACTCAGGCCAAAACACCCCAACGTTCTCAATCCATGTTTGATGCATAGCAAAACCATATTGCCTCTATCTTTAGAATAGGCACAGAATTCAGCTACTTTTACCACCTCCATGATACTGCTCTCTTTTGAGTCACTAGAGTGGTTCTTCAAAAAACATTGTCAGATCTTGTTACTCCTTTTGAACCTTACAATGACCCCCATTTTCTTCAGAGTAAAAATTTAAAGACCTTACAAAGAAAGGTTTTGCAAGGAATGATGGATGACAACATTTTTAGAAGGTCACATTTGTTGCTAAGTTTCTTTCTCACTAGAATGGGAACACTGTGGAGGCAGGAATCTTTGTCTTATTTGGTTTTTCTACTATACCCCAAGCACATCTGTGCCTAGCATACAGATGGTATTGAATCAGTGTTTATTGAATTTAAGTCCATGCATTTGTTAAATATTTATTAAGCTCATAGTATATGAGCAGTGCTAGATACAGCAAATCAGTTGCATCCTCTGCCTTCATGAAGCTCTCATGAAATAGATGCCCACTCAGAGATACCAGTTCAGTTGGTCTTCTGTGTATTTCAATTATATATATATATATATTTTAAATTATTTCAGATGATTTTCATGCACATCATGTATTGAAAGCTTGTGTGTGTGTACCTCACTACAAAAGTAGATTTATTCTTAAGAATATATCATTAGGAAACTCAAACTAACTTGGTCTCTAAAGGTTGAAAAAGAATCCTAAACAGGTAATATTAGAGGATAAACATCCAGTAAACACTGTAAGGAGCACATGCTGCACAAAGCCCTCTTTCATGTTAAATGATCCTAGTTTCCAATAACCTTACCACTTAGATCCACTGGTTTAATGGGGTTAGACTGTCTCTTTTCCAAATCTAGCTCTTTACAGCTGCTTTCACATTTTTTTGCCCTGTCACATATTTTGTGCTATCCTGGCCTGAAGAAAGATGCAGGAGTCAAGAGAATCAAGTTATTTTCCTAACAGTGAAACTGAGTTGATAGTCTCACTGGAGCTCAGATTCCTTATTTTTATTTCTTTTTAAAAAAGGTTCTTTATCTTTAAAATGAAGCTTCAGACTAAATTAAACTCCCTCTAGCTGCAGTATTTTAGAATTCTGATTTTACTTTCTATATCTACATATGTTAGAATTGATAATAGTTAAAGAAACAGTGCATAGCAGAATTTGATACAATTTTGAAGGAAGAGTTCATCATTTTGTCCATTATAGAAGTCTTTGGTGTTTCCAGGTTAACATACTATAAATAAAAGTCTTCCGTTTAAAACATCAGTCAGTTTAGTTCAGTTCAGTTTCAGTCGTGTCCGACTCTTTGCGACCGCATGAACCGCAGCATGCCAGGCCTCCCTGTCCATCACCAACTCCTGGAGCCTACCCAAACTCATGTAAAGGATATGACAGATACCCATCATTAATACACGACTGGGCGACTTCACTTTCACCTTTCACTTTGATGCATTGGAGAAGGAAATGGCAACCCACTCCAGTGTTCTTGCCTGGATCAGGGACAGGGGCGCCTGCTGGGCTGCCATCTCTGGGGTCGCAGAGTCGGACATGACTAAAGCGACTTAGCAGTAGCAGCATCAGTAATATCGCTTACTGTGGGAGTGTGGACTACCTATCATAATCTCTGAGGGAAAAGAAGGTGTGATGTGGAAGTGAGGACACATATAGAATTTTAGCTTCCCAGATGATTCTGCTATCTACCATCACAACCCTCTACCACTGCTTCCCACTTGAGAAACACTGTTCTGAGGATTAAACAAATAAACATACTCATTAACTAATTCAGGACCATCACGTATTTGCATTCCAAGTAAGGAACTGTTTTATTTAGGTGTCATTCTTTCTCCACTTCATTGCAAATTACCTGAATTCAAAAGATTTATTTGTAGTATATCACTGTCTACCATTCTGAACATCGTGAAGAGGAGAATAACTGACACATTACATTGAACAGTTCATGCAACCTGTATTCTAAATGAAGATAAGTCTACTTCAGATAAGTTATTTCTTAAGAATCTAAACAAAATTAGAATATAATCATTTCATAAATGCGGTATTTTTCAAGTGGATGGGGTATCTTTGAATACCTTGTATTCTCTAGTTTTTACTCCAAGTAGGATAAAGAAATGTGCAGATATTTTTAAGATAAAATTTCAGTCTTTTATAAGGTTCCTGACAATAACTTGAAGTTAAAGAATATACCCTGAAGTCAGAGTCTTGGTTTGCTATTATAGCTCTGCCAGTTACTAGCTCTGTAATCTTAAGCAAATTGCTTAATCCCTGTAGATCTTAACTGCATCAGGTATGAAGTGGGGGCAGTCATACTTGCTTAGCTGTTATATTTTGGATTTTATGAGCCAATGCATGTAAAGCGTTTGGCACAGTGCCTAACTTCTAATAAGCCATTGTGTCAAAAGTAGGAACTAGAGAGGGTGGTAGTTCACATGTCTTTTTTTTCTTAACATATAACCTCATAATCTGTACTAATACAAGCTTTGCAAAAATAACATTTTTTAGTCGCTAATATGAGTTGACGCCAAACCTTCAACTTTCAAATAGTCTGGTTACTTGACACAAGCACTAGTTTCCTCTGTTATGGTGGTGATTTTAGTTTATTATTTATACTAAAATTGTTTTTCTGCTTTGAGAACATGAGAATCTATGTAAAGTACGTTGAACTTTTTCAGTCAGAATGTAATAAATTAAGAAGTTCTATGTGTTTGAAGAGTAATAAAGAGTAAAATTTATGGGGCTGGGAATTGTAAGACTGCGTTTCCCGTCTAGTTCTGCTGCTTTCTGGTGTGATGATTGGGTAAGTGTATAATGTCTCTGAACCTTAGTTTCTCTGTATTTATTAATAGAGTTTAGGTAATACTGTATTCATCAAGAATGTCATATTGGACTAGGATATAAGTGCCAAGAAATCAGAGACTTGTTTTCGTTCACTGTTGTGCATCTGGCACCTAGAACAGTACCTGGCACATAGTAGGTACTCAGTACAGTATTGTCAGATGGGTGAACTGTCTTATTTGAAGTGATCTAATAAATCCTGGAACTGCAAACACAAAAATGACACAGTGTCTTCCCTCCGGAAGTTCACAGGCTGGGTGAGACATACATGCATGGATGCTGCAGCATAGTTAAATGACTGCGTGCGTGGTGAAGATCACCTGAGGGGATGTCATGATGCACGGTGCACGTTAAACCAAAGAAAGAATGCAGGTTCAGAAATGTATCCGTTAACCCTTTAAAGCACTTCTTCAAGATTTATGGTCAGTTTGAAGTTAAGGCCATGATAGTCCAGAGAATGGTGTTTGTGTTTCGTGAAGGTGGGAGCATGAAATTGGGCACACAACAGGAAAATGGTATTAAAACGAAAGTGCACGTGTTCACACACATGTAGCTATATGCATACATATGTGTGTGTTTGATGGGGAAACGAGCAGTGGAAATGAGTGAACACAGTTGCATAGGACAATGCAGAAAAGGTAATAACGAAAGAAAATAGTAAGGAGGCATAGATATAGCTATTCATTCTAAAATCATCCCTTAATAGTACCCATTTCAATTTTTCAGTACTCATATTAAGAATAGGATGAGAACTGGGAGTTAGGTTGGAATAGAGAGTTAGAGGAGAAGAGTGTTTAAACAAATCAGAAAGTCGACCTAGGTCTCCAATGACTGGTAGTTTATTTTATTGATTACCTGATATATAACACCTTCAGTTATTTGGAGTTTTCTTCTTTGTTTTTAAGGCTGGAGGCCAATCAACTAATTTTAAAATCTTCACAATATAGAAAGTGGAAACTGCTTTTAAACCAACCTAAATCATTTTTGTATATTGCATAATAGCAGAATTATGCTTAAAAGTCACCCACTAGTGAAAGAAAAGTGGTTTCCTATGCTATGAAAGGCAGTGTGGGTTTTTATCATCATTTTTAGAGTGCTTTTTTGATCATCTCTTTAAAAAATGTGCATACTGATATCTTTCATATGCTGCTTTTTCTATTTAAATTACAAGTTTAAATTTGTTTCTAAGACAAAAGTTTATAATATGGGATCCAAGGGGTCTCTCTTGAAGATGGGTAAACCTTCTGACATTGCTGGAAAAGTTCCATAATTATGCATATTTTTCTGGAGAGGGGTCCATTTTTCTGGAGGAAAGTGAAAGTGTTAGTCACTCAGTAAAGTCCCATTCTTTGCCCCATCAACAGTAGCCCCAAAGTTTATGACCAAAGCAGGATCGTAAGAGAACAGTTTTAATTTATTCACTTAAATAATTATCTTTTCTAAGGACTACTATGGAGACTGAAGTATGTAGTTAAAAGTATTTGAAAGTCATCACTACATATTTTTGTTCATATAATGATCTATCACATTTTTTAAAATACCTTTCAGAAATATCTTGAATTTTAGAATGTGTGTCTTACCACATGGTCTGTCTTGCAGGTTCGATTCCCTTCTCACTTCAGTTCCGATCTCAAGGACCTTCTAAGGAACCTGCTGCAGGTAGACTTAACAAAGCGGTTTGGAAATCTAAAGAATGGTGTGAGTGATATAAAAACTCACAAGTGGTTTGCCACAACAGATTGGATTGCTATTTACCAGAGAAAGGTGAGCCTGTTCTTTCTTTAATTTAAAAGCTTTTTAAGTTACTATTTAAATTATATGTAGTAGAGGTATCTTCAACTTAGCACAAAGTTTTAATATTTTTTACCTTTTGAATTAATCTTACGTAGGACTTAAAGAACCTGTATAGGGCTTCCTCGGTGTCTCAGTGGTAAGGAATATGCCTGCTAATGAAGGAGACATGGGTTTGATCACTGGGTCACGAAGATCCCTGGAGAAGGAAATGGTAGTCACTCCAGTGTTCTTGCTGGGAAATCCCATGGATAAAGGAGATTGGCCAAGTGTAGTCCATTGAGGTTGCAAAAGAGTCATATATGACTTACCAACTAAACAACAAAGAACCTTATAGCTCACAACTTAAATGAGTTTTCTCCTTGATAGAAGGGAAAGCCTATAGTCTGTATAGATCATCAATTGGAAATATTTTCCTTGTCAAATATTTCCTACCCATACCTTCTACTTTTCATATGCCATGGCAAGTACATATTAGTGTCCTAATAATCTGCACTTCAAAGCTGATGTAAAGTCACATTAGTAAGACAATATGTAAACAAATATACCCACCTACCCAGAAGCACACAGCCAGATTTAGTAACATTTTTTTCAATCATCATTACTTTAACTTTGGGATAAATTGAGACATTTAAGAAAAACTTTTGCTATGCTGAATTACCTTTATCTCTCCTTTTCCTTCTTAAAAGCCCGTTAAAGATAATTCATATGAATGAAGTGCTTCATCTTGAATATGTTAATTTTTTCTTTTTCATTTCCTATGAAACCAAAACATCTAATGTCTCCAAAATTCACCATATCTAATAATGCCATGAAGCCATATGAGTGAAGTTCCTTGGGAAAAAAATGGAAATGCTCTAATTGTAAATACTTATTTTTTTAATTTATATTTTTATAAAAGATTTTTTAACACTTAAAAAAATTTTAATTCAGTAAATAGAAAACATAGCAAGACGAAAGCAATGTGAGTCAAGTACAGCCTTTGTATCTCAAAGAGGGATTCAGATACTCTCTAACCACTAAATTCATGAAACATTGCTGTTAGCATTATTATCTCAACTGAATGTGTTATGTAGTCAAGAACAAAGTCCAGAGCAACTTAAAATAGATTTTAGATGTAGTGAATAAATAATGTGCTTTCATGCTGTCATGTATGACTCTTTACCATCTCATGGACTCCAGTCTCCTCTGTTCATGGGATTTTCCAGGCAAGGATACTGGAGTGGGTTGCCATTTCCTCCTCCAGGAATAAATAAACATATCATATTTTCCCTAAATTTGCCAGCACCAATATAGTGCTTTAAAAGTTATAAAAGCAACACTATAATGTCTCATTTTAATCTTTGAAGTAATTCTACGGGATAGGTGATGCCATTTTCCACAATTAACTGATAAGAAAATCAGCTTAGAAAGGTTAAATGCTTTAAATTGTTTGAGCTGTTAAATAACATCTATATTAGCTTCCCTGGTGGTTCACTGGTAAAAGAATCCACCTGTCAATACAGAAGACACAGGTTTAATCCCTGGGTCGGGAACATCCCCTGGAGATGAAAATGGCAGCCCACTTCAGTATTCTGGCCTGGGAAATTCCATGGACTAAGGACCTTGGGCGGGACCACATTCCTCAGGATGCAGAGTTGGACTGGACTTAACGACTAAATAACAACAACATATTTAATTCTGGGTTCTTTAGATTCCCAATTCCCAGACCACATTAGCCCTTTTAGTTCAGTTCAGTTCAATCACTCAGTCGTGTCTGACTCTTTACAGTTCCATGAACCGCATCACACCAGGCCTCCCTGTCCATCACCAACTCCCGGAGTTCACTCAGACTCATAGCCATCGAGTCGGTGATGCCATCCAGCCATCTCATCCTCTGTCGTCCCTTTCTCCTCCTGCCCCTAATCCCTCCCAGGATCAGGGTCTTTTCCAATGAGTCAACTCTTCACATCAGGTGGCCAAAGTATTGGAGTTTCAGCTTCAATATCAGTCCATCCAATGAACACCCAGGACTGATTTCCTTGAGGTTGGACTGGTTGGACTCCTTGCAGTCCAAGGGACTCTCAAGAGTCTCCTCAACACCACAGTTCAAAAGCATCAGTTCTTTGGCGCTCAGCTTTCTTCACAGTCCAACTCTCACATCCATACATGACTACTGGAAAAACCATAGCCTTGACTAGACAGACCTAAGTCGGCAAAGTAATGTCTCTGCTTTTGAATATGCTATCTAGGTTGGTCATAACTTTCCTTCCAAGGAGTAAGCATCTTCTAATTTCATGGCTGCAGTCACCATCTGCAGTGATTTTGGAGCCCAGAAAAATAAAGCAAGCCACTGTTTACACTGTTGCCACACCTATTTGCCATGAAGTTATAGGACCGGAAGTGATGGAATCTTCGTTTTCTGAATGTTGAGCTTTAAGCCAACTATTTCACTCTCCTCTTTCACTTTCATCA
>SJYC01054119.1:0-61392 GCA_006408675.1 Madoqua kirkii
TTTTCAGCTTTTAAAATCTTTTCCTCAGACATATTTAATACACAACATAATCTTTATAAAGACTTATTTTAAATAATGGAAAAACATTTTATTTTTAGATTCCAAAGAGAAAAATGTTCAGATTCTAACAATTTTGTAATTCTAAAAGACTTTTTTTCAAATTTCCTAGAAAGTTTTGACAGCCAGATATTTTAAACAAAATAATCTTGGGAATTAAAAAAATAACCTAAAGAGGAAGGAATTAAGGAAAGGAGGATAGAAAAATAGACTTCAGAAATAAGAAACTGATAAAGGAAAACTAGAGTTCTGTAACTGTCAGTCCAGTTCAGTCGCTCAGTCGTGTCCAACTCTTTATGACCCCATGAACTGCAACATGCCCGGCCTCCCTGTCCATCACCAACTCCCAGAGCTTGCTTAAACTCACATCCATCAAGTCGGTGATGCCATCCAATCATCTCATCTTCTGTAACCTTAAGTACCAGCAATTTGATGGCAGCAGTGACTTATCCTAGAAATCTCAAGCTTGTTGGCCTGTACCGTATTTTGAATGAAAATGTTGAGATTAATAGCAAACCAATAGTTAGTTTCTTCTTTTAATGTTATTATCCTTTAGGGACTTAAAAGCATTTAAAGATTGCCACTGCATTAGTAATAATAAGAAGTTATTTTCCTTAGTGTTTGGAAATTCTCAGGCACTTCTTTTTCCTCTTCTTCCATGCAACCAAGCAACTAACTCACTTCTGACACTTCCTGTCTAGAGATACCAACTGCAAGTCCAGTTTGTGCTTCTGACTAACAAGCTATAATAGATCAAGATTCCCCCAAAACATTGGGGTTCAATTAATTTTCTAAACTGGCTCACAGAACTGAGAAATGTTGCTTACTGGGTGACCAGTTTATTATAAATGGTGTAACTCAAGAATAGCCCAGTGGAAGAGAGACCTAGGACAGGGTGTATAGAAAGGGGATCCTAGTTTTCTGCTCTCTCCAGGAATGCCATTCTCCTCAAGTACCCACTGGTTCACTACCCCAGAAGCTCTCCAAAATCCAAACTCTTTCCTTTTGGGGTTTCGTGAAGGCCTCATTATATAGGCATGATTGACTCAATTACTGCCCTTTGGTGTGAGTGTTGAGTTGCTCAGTCATGTCTGACTCTTTGCGACCCCAAGGACTCAGTCCTCCAGATTCCTCTGTCCCTGGGATTTCCCAGGCAAGAACACTGGAATGGGTTGCCATGTCCTCCTCCAGTGGATCCTCTCAACCCAGAGATTGAACTGTTGTCTCCTGTGTCTCATGTATTGGCAGACAAATTGTTTACCACTGAGCCACCAGGGGAGTCTAATTGAACTCAATCTCCAGCCCCTCTTCCGTCTCAGATCAGGTTGTGATTTTAGTTGCTCAGTCATGTCCAACTCTTTACAACCCCAAGGACTACAACACCCTGTCCTTCACTATCTCTCAGAGTTTGCTCAAACTCCTGTCCGTTGAGTTGGTAAAACCATCCAACCATCTCATCCTCTGTCATCCCCTTCACCTCTTGCCTTCAATTTTTCCCAACATCAACGTCTTTTCCAATGAGTTGGCTCTTCGCATCAGGTAGCCAAAGTACTAGAGCTTCAGCTTCAGCATCAGTCCTTCCAGTGAATATCCAGGATTGATTTCCTCTAGGATTAACTGGTTTGATCTCCTTGCTGTCCAAGGGATTCTCAAGAGCCTTCTCCAGCACCACAGTTTGAAAGAATCAATTCTTCAGCACTCAGCCTTCTTTATGGTCCAGGTCTCACATCAATACATGACTGCTGGAAAAACCATAGCTTTGACAAGATGGACCTATGTCATCAAAGTAATGTCTCTGCTTTTTCATACGCTATCCAGGTTTGTCATAGCTTTTCCTGCAAGGAGCAAGCGTCTTTTAATTTCATGGCTGCAGTTACCATCCACAGTGATTTTGGAGCCCAAGAAAATAAAGTCTGTCACTGTTTCCGTTGTTTCCCCATCTACTTGCCGTGAAGTGATGGGACCAGATGCCATGATCTTAGTTTTCTGAATGTTAAGTCTTAAGCCAGCTTTTTCATTCTCTTCTTTCATCTTCATCAAGAGGCTCTTTAGTTCCTCTTCACTTTCTGCCATAAGGGTTATGTCATCTGCATATCTGAGGTTGTTGATAGTTCTCCCAGCAATCTTGATTCCAGCTTGTGCTTCATCCAGCATAGCATTTTCCATGATGTACTCTGCATAGAAGTTAAATAAGTAGGGTGACAATATATGGCCTTGATGTACTCCTTCCCCAGGTCGGTAGTGAACTGAAAATTCCAACCTTCTAATCACAGTGTTGGGTACCCTGGCAACCAGCCTACTTAAGTTACCTATGGGCTTTCCCAAAGTCACCTCATTAACATAAAAAAGACACCTTTGCCATGCTCAACTCAGGAGATCCAAAGGCTTTAGGAGCTTGTGCCAGGAACTGACACTAAGACCAAATATATATATATTTCTTATAATAAATCATAATATCACTCTTGTTTTCTCTGTTTCTCAATTACAGGTTGAAGCTCCATTCATACCAAAGTTCAGAGGCTCTGGAGATACCAGCAACTTTGATGACTATGAAGAAGAAGATATCCGTGTCTCTATAACAGAAAAATGTGGGAAAGAATTTTGTGAATTTTAGAGCAACAAGATGACATCGGAGCTCACACTCAGTCTTTGCACTCTGTTAAGAGATAAGGTAGAGCTGAGACCGTCCTTGTCAAAGCAGTTACCGAGTTCCTTCATTCCAGCGACTGAGTGAGGTCTCTGTTCCCGTCATCCGTGTGTGCACTCTGCATCCACCTCTGTAACAAGGCACCGCTAAGCAAGCATTGTCTGTGCCGTAACACAGAACTAGACACTCTCTCGCTTCCCTCTGGTTCGTCATTCTTCTCTTCTTCTACATCCATTCCGTCCTGTTTCACTTCCATTAACTTTTTTGCAAATAGTGCTCATTTTATTTTCTTGGTGTTTCAAATAGGCAGTGTTATGGCTATGTGACTTTGGAAGGGAAGGATAAATGTTGCTTTTAGTAACTCTTAACCAACATTTGTGTTGGTCAGTTGCTTGAGGATATGCTTTCTAATAATTACTTTTACTTTGAATAGCTCATACTCAGTTTTTGCCAAAATGCTGGACAGTTTTTAAAGATAGAATGTCTTTTCACCGAGGATATTTACACAAATAAAAACATTAACTTTCCTAGAACTCCCTAATACAGAGTAGCTAGACCCAGCAGTTTGGATTCGTACAGATCAGAAGCTCTGTGTCACAGCACTGCCTTTTCGTCATCCTCCCCTTGAGTAAATACGTGGCCAACTTGTGCAGTGTGACAATTGTGTCTCATTTGCAGGAAAAGCTAGTAACATGGATCATAATCATCCAGATTCTCTCACTTGGTACCAGCACTTATGTAGGTATCAAGAGAAGAGTTCTAAGATTTATGAACTTTAACTTTCCATAAGGATTTTAGACAGTATTTTAATAGAACATGACTAATGAAAGTGACAAATTTTTAAGTTTCTCAAAAAGTCCCCATTGTAAACTTTTTAAAGGAAGAGAAATGAACTAAAAAGAACATTGATGTGAACAAATACTCATCTAAGCCAAACACGTGGCTGGATTCTTGTAAATGAGATAGAGGCACTTTTGTTTAGAGGTATTTAGTTTGTTTTGCTTTGCTTTGTTTTGTCACAGTTAAGAACAAAATTTGTTGCCAGGTGATCATGCTGGTGTACTGTATGTGTCAGCCTGCGATAGAGGCACTGCTGCAACTTCAGCTTTCGTCCTGTGCCTCAGCAGTGAGGAAAGGGGACAAAACTGCCACAGTTGTATTTTAATTTTGAGGTGTGGTATTTTTAGGTATGTCATAATTTCTGGCTTCTTTCAGTAAATGGAATTATGATCATGCAGATACAATTTTAGTATTTGGTTTTTGAATATACTTTTATTTTTGCCAACTGACTTAATAACATTGCTATCATGTGGAAATTTCAAGCATTTTTGCCCATTTCGTTCACTGTTTGTTGAGAATCCATGGCTTAACTCAGTTTTTTAAATATTTTTTTCTTTGCTCTTAAATTTCCTGTCTGGTTTTATCTCTGTGCATCAGTGACCTATCTTAAAACAACACACCAAAATAGTCGAAAATAAACTGTGTTCATTTTTATGATCAATTTACATGCATATAAGATGAGTTGTGTTTAGTCAAACTGATCTTAATGTATATAAACACTCTGCTTCATCATTGGTGCAGGTAGGTCACTGATTGTGCTTCTGCTCATGTGCACCACACCTTTGTAAAGCCTCGAAGATGCTGGAGAAATCTGCTGAGATGTTCTCTGCATCGTCTGTACATCTTTTGGTTGTCAAGTGTTTCCGCATGGTCATGTCACTTGAAGTTGATACTGATTTGTTGGTCCACTTATATTTAAAATGTGCAAGGAAAATATGAAATACTTTGCTGTAGCAAATTTTATGTAATTATATATCATGTTAATAAATCTAAAACATCATTTGTATAAAATAATTTAGGTTTTTTTGTATTTCATTTAGACCCAAGAACATGCTGATCATGTATTCAATATGTATGCTATAAATGCTATGGTACCTATGTTGTATATTATTGTAAAATTATTACATAATAATTTTAGTAAATCATGGCGTGACAATTTGATCATTACATTTTTAGTTTTCAGTAATTAAAAAGATTTCTATGAATTCTTAACAAAAAAGAAAATCATGAAATTACTACTGCCTAGCACAAATTTGCTATAAAATCTGCCTGGGTGGATGACCCGTAGACATGCATTGGCTTTGAGGGCTATTTAGCCATTCCATTTAACTTCCCATTTGAAGGATATCAGCAAGCTTTGTCCCAGTCCAACAGGGGAGTCTGTTTCCAATCACTCAAATACACTTAATTAGAATATCTTAGAATTATATAAAACTCCCAGTTTCAGCCACAATTTAGCCAAAAATAAGATAAAAACATGAATAAGAAATAAGTGGAATGAGTCAGTATTTAATCTCAGATTACGTTATTTGAAACAGAAGAAATAATAAGGAGATGACGTTGTCAAGAAAGGAGCTGTAGACTGAAAGTCAAGGCATCTGAGTGCCAAGCCTTGTCTGTCACTGTCAGCAGTGATCTTGGCCTCAGTTCTCCTATCTGTGAAACGGACGAGTTCCATTAGGCAGTTTCTAAGGTCCCTTCTAACTTCCCCATGGTTGATGATTTTTGACATTCTGAGGGGATAACGTGCTTTGAAGTAAGTCTCAGTAAGGTGATATTCTAGGGCATCTTTCTTCTCCTTAATTCTTGCAGTGTTTTACAGTTCTTTGAATATCATGAGAACTTCGTGTCTGTTCTGATTCCTTCCTCCTTCACTGATGCTAAATATCCAATTGATATCAAACTGTCAACCTACCAAAATGATATTGTGGCTTGTGGGCATTGCTGTCTTGTTCTGATATGTTCCTGTGGTGAGTGCCCATTGGCCTGAAAATACTCATTGTAAACCTAAAAAAATCATTTTTCTTTCCTACTGTTTTTTCTGCTTGTTGAAGAATCAAATGAAATAATGTATGTGAAAGCACCTTGTAAACTGTAACCTATCAATGTAAAATGTTAAGGTGTGTTGTTATTTCATTAATTACTTCTTTATTTAGAATGGAATTTCCTATGCACTCCTGTAGCTAGGAAATGCTGAAACAACTGTGTTTTTTAATTAATAACTGCAAAATTAAAGTATCTTGAAAGGATAGAACAATTTGAGTCTTGGATTCTATTTAGTACTCTTATTTCCTTATTTTCTGTGTATTCTTCAGATGCTTGTAGATTCCTAGTTCTTATTTGAGTAAGAACAGAGCAGTAGAGGGTTGAATGGCCACTAGCCTATTCTAACTGGGGTTTACTGAGAAACTACTAGATTTATTCCACAGTCTCTAAAGTGTTTCTCCTTTTTCCTAATACTATTAGTCTAAATTACTCATAAAATAATGTTAAAATATTCATATTTTAAAGATTAACACTAGAAGAGCCCTCATCCTTACTTTGTATAGTGAACTATGAATTTATATTTTTTCTTCTTTAGAGATGTCTTTGAGCTTCACTATTATCTCTTCTGGTTTTAGCCAGGTTGACTAATGTGTATTACTATAGTTGTCATTTACCTCAAGATATACCTTTTTGGTAATTAATAACTTACCATTTTTTTCCTTTGTTACTACAAACGTTTATAAACATTGATGCATTGTATAACCAGTGACTGCTTCATTTTATCATTGTTAAGCTGGTTCCAAATAGGAAAAGGAGTATGGCAAGGCTGTATATTGTCACCCTGCTTATTTAACTTCTATGCAGAGTACATCATGAGAAACGCTGGCCTGGAAGAAATACAAGCTGGAATCAAGATTGCCGGGAGAAATATCAATAACCTCAGATATGCAGATGACACCACCCTTATGACAGAAAGTGAAGAGGAACTAAAGGGCCTCTTGATGAAGGTGAAAGAGGAGAGTGAAAAAGTTGGCTTAAAGCTCAACATTCAGAAAATGAAGATCATGGCATCCAGACCCATCACTTCATGGGAAATAGATGGGGAAACAGTGGAAACAGTGTCAGACTTTATTTTGGGGGGCTCCAAAATCACTGCAGAGGATGACTGCAGCCATGAAATTAAAAGACACTTAGTCCTTGGAAGAAAAGTTATGACCAACCTAGATAGCATATTCAAAAGCAGAGACATTACTTTGCCGACTAAGGTCCGTCTAGGCAAGGCTGTGGTTTTTCCTGTGGTTGTGTATAGATGTGAGAGTTTACAAGCTGGAATCAAGATTGCCGGGAGAAATATCAATAACCTCAGATATGCAGATGACACCACCCTTATGACAGAAAGTGAAGAGGAACTAAAGGGCCTCTTGATGAAGGTGAAAGAGGAGAGTGAAAAAGTTGGCTTAAAGCTCAACATTCAGAAAATGAAGATCATGGCATCCAGACCCATCACTTCATGGGAAATAGATGGGGAAACAGTGGAAACAGTGTCAGACTTTATTTTGGGGGGCTCCAAAATCACTGCAGAGGATGACTGCAGCCATGAAATTAAAAGACACTTAGTCCTTGGAAGAAAAGTTATGACCAACCTAGATAGCATATTCAAAAGCAGAGACATTACTTTGCCGACTAAGGTCCGTCTAGGCAAGGCTGTGGTTTTTCCTGTGGTTGTGTATAGATGTGAGAGTTGGACTGTGAAGAAAGCTGAACGCCAAAGAATTGATGCTTATGAAGTGTGGTGTTGGAGAAGACTCTTGAGAGCCCCTTGGACTGCAAGGAGATCCAACCAGTCCATTCTGAAGGAGATCAACCCTGGGATTTCTTTGGAAGGAATGATGCTAAAGCTGAAACTCCAGTACTTTGACCACCTCATGCAAAGAGTTGACTCATTGGAAAAGACTCTAATACTGGGAGGCATTGGGGGCAGGAGGAGAAGGGGACGACCAAGGATGAGATGGCTGGATGGCATCACGAACTCGATGGATGTGAGTCTGAGTGAACTCTGAGAGATGGTAATGAACAGGGAGGACTGGCGTGCTGTGATTCATGGGGTCGCAAAGAGTCGGACATGACTGAGTGACTGAACTGAACTGAAGTTTGTGTAAATTCTAGTTTCTTCATTTCTATATGTAACTGGTTATAAAGATCTAGGCATATCTTCACTCCAGACTATCATCATTTGAAATTCCCTCAACTTTTCTCTTACAAATATTGGATATGATGTTAAATACCTTCAGTTTAGCTTTGCTGAACATTTTCTATATGCCTTCTGATAAGGGCTGAATTGTGTCCTACCAGAATTCCTATGTTGAAGTCCTAACCCACAGTACCTCGGAATATCGTAATTGAAGGTAGGCCCTTTAAAGGGATAATTAAGGTAAAATTAGGTCATATGGTTGGGCCCTAATCCAATAAGACTGTGTCTTATGAGAGAAGACTAGGACAGAGACCACACAAACTGAGAGAAGACCATGTGAGACCATCAGAGGAAGAGGACCATCTACAAGCCAAAGAGAAAGGCCTCAAAAGTAGCCTACCCTGCCGACACCATGTTCTTGGACTTCTGGCCTCCAAGAATGTGAGGCAATAAATTTCTGTTGTTGAACCACCCAGTCTGTGGTCTTTTGTAAAAGCAGTCCTAACAAACAAGTACACCCAGTGAGTATACCTCCATGGAGAATGGCTTCCAGTCATCTCCTCTAAATACTTTACACTTGGCTAATACTGTCTTCCCCCATGGCTCAGTGGTAAAGAAGCCATCTCCAATGCAGTAGACACCAATAAACAAGTTCGATTTCTGGGTTGGGAAGATCGTGTGGAGGAAATGGCAACCCACTCCAGTATTCTAGCCTGGAGAATCCCGTGGACAGAGGGGCCTGGCGGGCTACAGTCCGTGAGGTCACAAGGAGTCAGACACAACTAAGTGACTAAATAACACCAAGACTCACCATAAACAAACACAAAAAAACCTGTGGTCACAGACCTCACTTCACCTGCTGCTTGTTTCTATTCTTTCCTGGGGTATTAGCAGGAAACAGTAGCTAATGAGAGTGAGGGTGATAACTGAAACCATGATTAACTCCTGGTCTGACTTACCCTTGGCATCAAACTATCCTCTTGATAATACAACATAAAATTGAACACACCAGACTTGTCAAGTTTAGAGTCTTTCAGTTCAGTTGCTCAGTAACCTGCAACCCCATGGACTGCAGCATACCAGGCCTCCCTGTCCATCACCAACACCATGAGTTTACTCAAACTTATGTTCATTGTGTTCATGATGCCATCCAACCCTCTCATCCTTTGTCCACCCCTTCTCCTTCCACCTTCAATCTTAACCAGCAATCAGGGTATTTTCTAATGAGTCAGGTCTTCACATCGGGTGGCCCAAGTATTGGAGTTTTAGCTTCAGCATCAGTCCTTCCAGTGAATATTCAGGACTGATTTCCTTTAGGATGGACTGGTTGGATCTCTTTGCAGTCCAAGGGACTCCAAAAAGTCTTCTCCAACACCGCAGTTCAAAAGCATCAATTGTGCTAAGCTTTCTTTATAGTCCAACTGTCACATCCATACATGACTACTGGAAAAACCATAGCTTTGACTAGATGGACCTATGTCATCAAAGTAATGTCTACTTTTTCATACACTATCCAGGTTTGTCATAGCTTTCTTCCAAGGAGCAAGCACCTTTTCATTTCATGGCTACAGTCACTGTCCACAGTGATTTTGGAGCCCAAGAAAATAAAAAGTCTGTCACTGTTTCCATTGTTTCCCCATCTCATGAAGTAATAGGACCAGATGCCATGATCTTAGTTTTCTGAATGTTGAGTTTTAAGTCAACTTTTTCACTCTCCTCTTTGCTTAGCTCTTAATGCTGATGTTAATGCAACAGCCAAAAGGAAAGTGGGATGGGGATAAAGAGCTGGTGAGAGAGACCCAGTTGGTTCATTGTCTGATTATTGATGGGGTAGTAATACTCACAGCCAGTGATTAATGTGTTAGTTTTTCCTTGGCTCCTGTAACAAATTACCACAAAATTCATGATTTAAAACAACACAAATTTATTATCTTAGAGCTGACATATGAAGTGAGTCTCTCTAGATTAAAAATCAAAGCATTAACAGGCTTGCATTTCTTTCTAGAGGCTCTAGGTTTCCTTGCCTTTTCCAGCTTCTAGAAGCTGCTTGCTTTCCACATAGAAATGATAGAATATATTGTCAAATATCTTTAAGGATACATTAATAGATTGCACTCAAAACAAGACAAACATCTCCACAGACAGAAAAGAGGAAAATACACAGTGGTAAGTGGGGCTAAAGCCACAGACATAGTAATAGGTGAGATTTTTATTACAGTGAGATAATGATACTAAATGAAAATGATATTAAAATTCAGAGGTGGTCATAGACACTGTGAACAAAGATAATTCACAACTGGCATCCTTGAATTAAACTATAGATGAAATAGTGTGTGAAAAAATATCTTTTCAGGAAAAATTGACACACAGGTTTCAACACCAAACCATAGTCCAGTGAAGGTTTTGAACTACAAAGATTAAAAATTTTATGCATAAAATTAAAATCCTCAAGGTGATGGCAGAATCTGGCTATCTCAGATGTCTCCTTAGTATTATTTGCTGCCAAACGACAGTGATGGGATGAAGTTCTAAGTGAAAGACAATGTGAGCCAAGAGTAGTATACCCAATCAAGGTGCATTTAATTTAAAGGCACAAGGTAAGTCTCTTCGGGTAATTAAAAGAAAACCTATAGTCCCTTCACATCCAACTGGATCTTTGAAAAAGAACTCAGTAATGAGGAAGCAGAGATACAAAACCCATGGTGAACACTGAATCTGTCATACTGACACACACACAAGTGTGGGAATTAAAGTTACAGAACCAGATGTAAATGTTTTAAGCCTTAGCACAATTAGAAAAAGATAGCTAACAAAATTGGAAGGTAGGAAAAGGAAGTAAGACTGGTCATTTCCTTATCTTTTATGGCAGGAAGTCAACTAATAGAATCTGAAACTAGTGCATGTGGTAATATAAGATAATGACTAACTTCTCAATGATTCTTTTTATAATTTTGTAATTCTTTTGTGAGGAAAGAACATTTATCAGCAGCTTTCATTTTTACTTCTTGTGTTGAATCCAATTACATTTATTTTCATTTCAGTTTCTTCTACTAAATTGGATTTTATAAGTAAAATTAAACTGGAGATGTTCTATTTAAAAGTATGATATAATTTTTATTAAATAAGTGCTATCTAGTTAGTACCTCTCTGTGTCTCTAGCCTTCTATTTCTGTTTGCACATAGAGGAAAGCCCAGCGTGGTGCTGCTGCTGCTGCTAAGTCACTTCAGTCGTGTGACCCCATAGACGGCAGTCCACCAGGCACCCCCGTCCCTGGCATTCTCTAGGCAAGAACACTGGAGTGGGTCAGCATGGTACTAATGGTGTGGAATTTGGAGTGATTTTATAACTTCTCCTTTGCACTTCGCTGAATTGCTTGCATTATTTATAATGATAGAGTATTCTTCAAAAATAAACATGCCCCATGTCAGAGCATTAATATCTTCATCCATTTAAAAAATTCAAATATTATGATACTTACTCTTAGCAATTAAGCCAGTTCCATCAGAGTTCAGTTTTCTAAAGAAAGCCTGATCCATTCCTTTTAGGACTGAAAATATACTTTTGAGCAAGCTATCTGATGTCACTGAAATGGCATCACCAGCAGTATCATTGCCACGAATATTTTCACCTCATTCCTCATTTCCCAAACTCAGGAGCAACCTTCCTTTTAACAGCCAACATCATTGTCATGTGGAGAAAACACTCTTGTCTTTGCTGCCCATTTCTTCATACATTATGCTAAAAACTCAACTTAGTGACCACAAGCTCCCTGTTATTAAATTTTTCACTATTTTCTGTAGTAAAACTGTCAAAGTCAAGAAACACATAGTTAAGGGCAGAACATTCTCCATGAATAAATATGGTTACTAGCATCCAGAAAAAAGCCTTTTTCATTCAAGTAGCAATGTTCTTTGTCACTTACTGATCTGCAGATAACCTTATTTCTATCTATACTGTGGCTAAGAAAACAATCACTAACCAAATAAAGTTTTATTCTCTGGGACAAACACATGAAAAAGGTGCTGAACCTTTTTCCTTCGTATACAATTCAACACCAAAAGCCCAGTGTAGAATCTCTGTCAGTGGCTTTACACATTGTTCTAGATAGTATGCCACCAATTTTTTTCTCACTTTGCTTTCCCTCCGTACATACTTGGCATTTATTTGGGGCTGATTTTGCACAATTCTTAATTTAGTATGCTTAGTACAATTTTTGCTATACGAGAGAAGACTAAATCTTGTTTTTATACTTTGGAAATTGATACTAGTCAAGGCTGTCTCAGCAAGTGACAGACCACTCGATGCAAAGCAGCTTTAACAAAAAAGGGAAACAGTGGCCTCACAGAACCAGGAAGTCCAGGTGGGGTTTGTAGCAATATGAGATCACACTATATGCCATTGGAACTCTGCCTCTCACTCCACCTCTTAACCCTGCTTTCCTCAGAATTGACTTCCGTTTCCGGGGACACTCCATGGGGCAGAAAATAAAACCACGAGCACTCTAGGCTGGCACTCTCAGAAGAGTTCATGGTCCTTCATGAAGGAGAAGGTCTCTCGTGAATTACGTCAACACCTGAATGGGACTAGTGGTTCTGCCTGGGGCAGAAGCTGCCTCTGTGCCCAAGTAAGGGGATATGCATGACAACAGCCTCACTAGAGTCACATGGGTTGTGGGAGGTACAGTTCTCAGAAGAACGATGTGTCAGAGAGGAGGGGGGAAAAGCTGATATCCACTAAAATCTGCTCTACATCTTCACCAACAAAAAACAAGAATCTATGGAAAATAATTATTTTGTGCATTGTGGAAAAATTTTATAGGTCTACTATAATGAGAGGCATAAAAACACTGGTACCATACCACTTATTAAGAAATTGTCCTAGTAAACAACATCACTGGCTAGGGGCAAAGAACCGACCAATCCCACAAAATTCTGTTCTCAGAGATATCTGAGTCTTCCCTCTTCTCATTTTCATTGTCCCACAGCTTTGCCACAGTTATAATTTAGGAAACCATCAAACTCAAAGATTTACTTGTTCCAATACACTGATTCCCAATTAATATTCTCACTGAAAACTACTTCACTATTCAAGATATTAAAAATATTACAAAGTACTTATTTTGTTATTTTCTCACTATTTTATCCTTCAATCAACTTTTTGGAAACATTTAATATCTTTCCATAAAAACATGAAATTTAACAATAACATGTACAGTGTTTAAAATAAACTACACCCTGTTAACTGAATGTTATTTTAGAGAAAATGACTTAACAGCACCTGTGGGGGCTGACAGCCTTTCTAAACATGGTCACAAACTCTGATGTTCTTCCCATTGAGAAGCAAGGTCTGTGCCCCTTCCCAGTAAAGACGCTTTCAGGTGGCACCACCCCCCTCCATGGAGATGCTTCCAGCTGCATAATATTCCCAGTTAATGCCCCAGACATCTTGATGGCAAGACAAAACATTTCTGCTCCTATCTTTTTGAATTTGTGACCCATGAAACATCTGTACTTAATAAATGGGTTGCTTTAAGAGGCTAACTTTTGGGGTAATTTGTTATGCAGGAAAAGATAACGTGTAGCAGGCATACCATCATAAAGTGTTAAGAATGTAATGGCTAAAACCACAGTAAGACTATCACATGCATGTCAGTTGGGCAAAAACTAGAAAGCTTAACATATAATTGTAGCAACAATGTGGAGCAATCAAAATTCTCTTAACACTGCCATCGAAGATATGAACTAGTCAACCATTTTGGAAAGCAAATCCAGAAAAATCTAGTAAAATCGCCCAATACGTGCTCTGTGAGCCCCAGTTTCACTCATACAGTAGAGCCTAGAGAAACTCATTTGTCCTGTAGGAGATATGTATTTAAAAAATCATTGCAACATTACTTGTAACAGCAAAATTTGAAAATAATCTAAGTATCCATCGAAATGAGAATGAACAAATAAATAGAGGTAACTCCACAGGGTTGAACTCTATATAGGAGATAAAATGAATAAACTAGAGCTACAAACCTTAACGTGGATGAAGCTCAGAAGTGTAAAGCTACAGACAATTTCAGAAAACAAAGGAAACAGCACAGTGCTAGAAAACAAGAGGAAGCTCAAAACCTGGCATGAGAAGGAGCTAATGTCGGGGTGGCTCATGGAATATTAGGCTAGCTTGAAGCTCTAGGATAGCCGAAGGGATTTTATTGCCCACTAGGGTCAGCAGAGAATCTGTAGCCTTAGGCCACATTAAAAAAACAAACAACCCAATCAAAAAATGGGCAGAGGACCTAAACAGACATTTTTCCAAAGAAGGCATACAGATACCAGCACAAGAAAAGATGCTCAATATCACTAATTATTAGAGAAATGCACATCAGAACCACAATGAAGTATCACCTCATACCAGTCAGAATGGCTAAGTTCAAAAAGTCTACAAACAACAAATGCTGGAGAGGGTGTGGAGAAAAGGGAACACTCATACACAGTTGGTGGGAATGTAAACTGGTGCAGCCACCATGAAAAATAGTATGGACGTTCCTTAAACTAAAAGCAAAGCTGCCATATGGTCTAGCAGTTCTACTCCTGGGTGTGTACCCAGAAGGAAGAAAAAAAAAAAAAACAAAAAACCTGTAATACAAAAAGGCTGCTTCAATGGTTCAGCAGGCAAAGAATCTGCCTGCAATGCACAAGACACAGGAGACGTGGGTTAGATCCCTGGGTTGGGAAGATCCCCTGGAGGAGAGCCCGGCAACCCACTCCAGTATTCTTGCCTGGAGAATCCTCATGGACAGAGGAGCCTGCAGGGCTGCAGTCCATAGGCCACACAAAGTAGGACAGCCCTGAAGTGATTCAACACAGCATGCATACGTGGAATCTAAAACAACGTAGTGACTACAACGAGAAACAGATTCATGGTTATAGAGAACAAACACAGTGTGTACCAGCGGGAAGAGCGAAGGAGAAAATGCAGGGGATTAAGAGGTACAAACCACTACGTACAAAATAAATGCCTTAAGGACATATTTTACAACACACAATATTTTATAATAAATAACTATTACCTTTAAAATTGGGAATCACTATGTTGGACATCTATAACGTATAAAATATTGTGCAACAAATATACCTAAATAAAGAAAAACTTTCATTTAAAAATATATATATATATATATTGAGGAGAGGAACAGAAGATCATTGCATAGTAATCTACTATGATTTGAAAAGAAAGAATTTGAAAACTGGAAAGTAAAACAGAATGAATAACTCAGAATGTGGCACAGAGAGATAAAAGTATGTAAAAGTTTAAAGGAATTATAGGATAAAATGAGAAGATCCAAAACACATCAAAGGGAAAGTAATGAAGACTCAATTGTCATAGCAACAGTGACTGAGAATTTTCTACAACTGAAGAAACATGAGTTTTTAGATTGGTAAGTACATCAAGAAAGGTAAATAAAAGCAAACCCACACTAAGCAGCAGAGGAAACTGTAGAGCATCAGTGCATAGGAGAAAATCTTCAGAGTAAACAGAAAGAAAAAACAACCTAAAAAAAGGCAATTAGACAGATTTTTTTTATTAGCAAGTATACATGCTGCAAGATCACAGAGTAACATTTTCAAGAGCTGAGAATAAGTATCTGTCAGCCTAGACTCCCATTTCAAGCTAAGCTATCCTTGAAGAGAAGGGAAAACAGGGAAGACATTTTCAAAGTCAGAACTAATCACTCAGTCCCTCACTGACAGGAATATTTTTAAGTACTTCAGGAAGAAAGAAAGTAAATCCACGAGAAGGAGTGGATGGATATAAGAAGCAAAGAAATTAGCAAATATCTTAGTAAGCATTAATAGATGAAAGGAAAATTTGTAAAATGAATATGAATCAGATTATATCGTAGATCTTTCCTTTTAAGCCATGAGCAATTTCTAAGTACATTTTGAAAAACACTCAAATAGGTTTTTCTCCAATAATTCAAAGGAAGTTCAACCTTAGTAAATCAATTATTCTATTATTATAATTCACTACATTAGCATTCACACCTAATTTTTAAAAAATTTTTTAATCTTAGTATTAATAAATCATAAATAGAAGAAAGCTATAGTAACATGATAGTGGTAACTACAAAAAACCTATCACAAAACATTTACTTCACAATGAAATAGTGGAAGCACTTACATTTAAGTGAAGAATAAGACACCATTTATAATTCAACCTTTTCCTGAGACCTTAACAAAACAATTCCAAAAAATAAACAGAGGTTTAAATATTGACACTAAAGTGGAAATTCATGACCCAGATAATCACGATGGTGTGATCACTCATCTAGAGCCAGACATTCTGGAATGCGAAGTCAAGCAGACCTTAGGAAGCATCACTATGAACAAAGCTAGTGGAGGTGATGAATTTGCAGTCGAGCTATTTCAAATCCTAAAAGATGATGCTGTCAAAATGCTGCTGTCAAAATGTTGCACTCAATATGTCAGCAAATCTGAAAAACTCAGCAGTGGCCACAGGGATGGAAAAATTCAATTTTCATTCCAATCCCAAAGAAAGGCAATGGAGAAGAATACTCAAACTACTGCAAAATTGCACTCATCACACATGCTAGCAAAGTAATGCTCAAAATTCTCCAAGCCAGGCTTCAACATTACATGAACCATGAACCTCCAGATGTTCAAGCTGGATTTAGAAAAGGCAGAGGAACCAGAGATCAAACTGCCAATACCGTTGGATCATCAAAAAAGCAAGAGAGTTCCAGAAAAAAATCTACTTCTGCTTTATTGACTATGCCAAAGCCTTTGACTGTGTGGATACCAACAAAGTGTGGAAAATTCTTAAAGAGATGAGAATACCACACCACCTTACCTGCCTCCTGAGAAATATGTATGCAGGTCAAGAAGCAACAGTTAGAACTGGACATGGAACAACAGACTGGTTCCAAATAGAGAAGGAGTCCATCAAGGCTGCTTATTTAACTTCTATGCAGAGTATATCATGAGAAATGCTGGGCTGGAAGAAGCACAAGCTGAAATCAAGATTACCAGGAGAAATATCAATAACTTCAGATATGCAGATGACACCACTCTTATGGCAGAAAGCTAAGAAGAACTAAAGAGTCTCTTGATGAAAGTAAAAGAGGAGAGTGAAATAGTCAGCTTAAAACTCAACATTCAGAAAACTAAGATCATGGCATCCAGTCCCATCACTTCATGACAAACAGATGAGAAAACAATGGAAACAGTGAGAGACTTTATTTTGGGGGGCTCCAAAATCACTGCAGGTGGTAACTGCAACCATGAAATTAAAAGATGCATGTTCCTTGGAAGAAAAACTATAAACAATCTAGGCAGCATATTAAAAAGCAGACAATTCTTTGCCAACAAAGGTCCGTCTATGGTCAAAGCTATGGTTTTTCCAGTAGTCATGTTTGGATGTGAGAGTTGGACTATAAAGAAAACTGAGCACCAAAGAATTGATGAATTTGAACTGTGGTTTTGGAGAACCCTCTTGAGAGTCCCTTGGAATGCAAGGAGATCAAACCAGTCCATCCTAAAAGAAATCAATGACGATATTTTTTGTATAGTTCTTCTGTGTATTCTTGCCACTTCTTATCTTCTGCTTCTGTTAGGTCCATACCATTTCTGTCCTTTTTTTAAATTTAAATTTATTTATTTTAATTGGAGGCTAATTACAGTGTTGTATTGGTTTTGCCATACATCAACAAGAATCTGCCACGGGTGTACACATGTTCACCATCCTGAACCCCCCTTTCTCCTCCCTCCCCATACCATCCCTCTGGTGCGCCAGCCCCAAGCATCCTGTATCCTGCATCGAACCTGGACTAGCAATTAGTTTCTTATATGATATTATACATTTTTTTTCTTTATTTCTGACCTGATGCTGGGAAAACTTGATGGCAGGAGGAGAAGGGGATGACAGAGGATAAGATGGTTGGATGGCATCACTGACTCAATGGACAGGAGTTTGAATAGGCTCTGGGAGTTGGTGATGGACAGGGAAGCTTGGCATGCTGCTGTCCATGGGGTCGCAAAGAGTCGGACACGACTGAGTTGGACTGAACTGAACTGACAGTGGAAAAACATGCTTAAAATTTAAGACAATGAATTGAAAAATGACTTAATAAGAGAGAAGTATAAAATGGCTAAACAAGAATCAACCTACAGAAATCAAGTTTCCCCATATGACTCAAATAAAAAATAGGAAATGTAATTTTTAAAGTCTCACAATATTAACAAAAACTATAATATATTGAAGAATAAATATAACAGAACAGGAGTGAGTTCTGATTAAAGAAAACAGAATCTTTTTAGAAGTACATAGTATATAATTTGAGTAATATAGAGAACCATTATGCTTCTGGATAGAAAGAATGACAAAAACTCCCTCTCGATCAAATTTTAGACCTTCTCTTCTGTGCCCTTTTTCACTCAGCCTTATCATTGGTACCTGTCTGTAGCCTGCTTTGCCCTGCATTAAAAGAAACTTGCAAAGTCAGTTTAGTGAGAATCCCCCAAACCAATGCTTGATATCTTATCACTATTACCTTCCTGCAGCAAGAATCCTGTTAAGCCAGTTTACAAGAACCCCTTCTCCCTCAGTGTCTCTTCTTTAATTTTCCATTCACTGACACCCCACTCTGCTCATTGGCTATAATCTTCGCTTGTCTTTGTTGTATTTAGAATTGAACCTGATCTCTCTCCCGTTATGTGATAGTCTTGGCACCTATCACAGTAGTCCTGAATAAAGTCTTCATTACCATTTTAACAAGTGTCAGAATGATTTTTTCTTTAACAGGAGTCAATATTGTATTTCACATATGGTAGTGTATATTTGTCAGTGTTACTTTCTCCGTTCACTCCATTCACTCTTTCCATCCCCCGCTGTGTCCATTCTCTCTGTATCTGCATCTCCTTGCAAATAGGTGCCTCAATAACACTGCTGAAACAAACACAACATTGTAAAGCAATTTTCCTCCAACTAAAAAAAAATTTTTAAGTCAATATTGTGAGGTTTCTTCAAGTTAATCTATAAATTCAATGTTATTCAATCAAAATCCTAGATAATTTTTATGGAGTTTATCAACCTTATTCTCAAGATTTTATAAGAGTACACATATATAATTCATTAAGATGATTCAGTAAAATAACAAGGAGAGGTTAAGTTGTCCTGAGTATCTAAAGTTTAAAACTATTGTAATTAAAACAACACAGTACAGCTGAGGGACCAGATCAACAGAAAACAATAGTTCAGAAATAGTCCCAAGAACATACAAGCTGATAATCTAATGCAGATTGTATTTCAAACAATGGGGGGGAAAGATAAACTGAATATCTAAATGGTGTTGACTTGTTTGAAATTTTTAACAAATTATAATAAACAGAATCAAATTCAAGATAGACTAAAAATAAACAATAAAAGTATATATTTATTAGAAAAAAATCAGAATATTTGTATAACTTGGAATATGTAAGTCTTCCTAAACAAAACCCCAAAAGCTGAAGTCATATGAGATTGAACACTATAAATTTAAAAGATAAATTCTAAATATACAAAATAAAAAGATCACAAAAATAGTTTTAATAACTGTTATTCTGGAAGAAAATTTTGCAGTATTTATTACAAAGGACTAATCTTCACTACATATGATTATAGCTCTAGCAAAAGATAATCCAACTAAAATTTTGAAGAAAAAACACAAATAATTCACAGAAAAATATAAATGATAATTTGCTTTTTAGAAAGCCAAATTACATTAGAAATCAGAATCAAGGGAATACAAGTGAATACAACAAAGCAATGCTAAAGATTCAGAGAGGTCATTTTTCACATATAAGAACTCAGAGCTGTTCTCTTCCATGTGATTAAAATTATGGAATTTGAGATGGGAAGATTATCCTGGATTATCCAGGTAAACCCAATCAAATCATATAAGTCTTTAGTAACGAGGACTTTTATGGGCTATGGTCAGAGAGAAATGTGGTGAGTGAAGAAGGACCAGAGAAATACTGCTTTGAAAATGGAGGAAGGTGCCACCAGCCAAGGAATTTCGGTAACCTTTAGTAGATGGAAAAAGCAGGGAAACAAATTTTCTCCCTTAGAGTCTCCAGAAGAAACCAGCATTGCTGACACCTTGATTTGAGCCCAAGGAGACTCACGGAGGACTTGTGACTCCCAAAAGTATAAAGCTGCGTTGTTTAGCAAGCCATTGTGCAGCCATGGTGTGTAGTAGCTGCTAAGCTTAATTTGTTACAATGGCAGCCGTGAGCCTGAAGGTGCTGGCATCATGATATTGATATGGCCCTGGAGTGAAAAGTATTTCATACTCAAAATAACAACTTTATTTTTGATGCTTGATTCTTGACTATTTTGATCAACCTATATATAATGTATAATAAGACTCAAATATAGTTACAGAAGATAAACATTAATTATCCAAATGATAGAAATTAGAAGGTAGAAGATGTGAAGTGCCCTTATCTTACATAATAGAAACTTGGGGTATCACTGAAAGTAGATGGGACAAGAAAGCGAGATTTAAGCATGTAATCCGAAGTTGCATAAAGGTACCAATAGAAAAACTAAAGATAAGTTATTAACTCTCAGAAATTACGATGAAAAGGGAGAAAAGGCCATGGAGAGGTATAAGAGAATATCTAAAATTGAAAAACCAGCAAATAGCAATATGTGTTACAAAGTCACAAAATTAATTTCACACTCCACTCAGGGCAGAGAATATGTAGCTCCTTTACATTATCCCTTTTTAATCTGCCCTCCCGCCACACTCCACCCTGCCTCTGGCCCCTATTCTCTGACTAAGGGAGAAATGAGTTTTCATGTTATTCAATTTAAAACATAGTCCAGTTTAATAAGTCATGCAGTTCCTTTAGAAAATTCAGTCTGCCTGATTCACTGAGATAATGAAGCTACAGGGAGGGGGGCGGGGGGTTACCGGTCTGTCTGCATTGAAAGGAGGTGATCCTGCATTGTGCCGGACCTTGGATGCAACTGGCCAGGATTTGCAGGTCTTTGGCACTGTCGCCCTGAATTTTTCAGTTCAGCTCTTTTGTGAGTCTCCACATGTCAGGAACAACGCTAGACTTGAGTCTATGCTGCTGCTGCTGAGTCACTTCAGTTGTGTCCGATTCTGTGCAACCCCAGAGACAGCAGCCCACCAGGCTCCCCCGTCCCTGGGATTCTCCAGGCAAGAACACTGGAGTGGGTTGCCATTTCCTTCTCCAATGCATGAAAGTGAAAAGTGAAAATGAAGTTGCTCAGTCGTGTCCAACCCTCAGCAACCCCGTGGACTGCAGCCCACCAGGCTCCTCCCTCCATGGGGTTTTCCAGGCAAGAGTAGTGGAGTGGGGTGCCATTGCCTTCTCCGACTTGAATCTATAGCATCTGCGACTTCCCACAAGACACCCTAGTGTGCTTCAGCCCCATCTAGGCCCCCCTCCTCTCATCTCAGAGTGTGTTTGGTCCACATGAGACCATTGGCAATCCCCTGCAGTGATTCTTGGGTTCAGTAGCTCCACATACAAGGATGTCCTGTCATTTGTTGTGAGATTACAACTGATATTTAGCTACTAATAATTAAAATGCCAAAGATCCTTTCTGATTGGAGTGATCTCTTTGACAATATCCTTGCAATTATTTGCAGTCTAACACACTTTATATTACATTGAATTTAACATTCAGAAAACTAAGACTATGGCATCTGCTCCCAACACTTCATGCCAAATAGATAGGGAAACAATGGAAACAGTGACAGACTTTATTTTCTTGGCCTCCAAAATCACTGCAGATGGTGACTGCAACCATGAAATTAAAAGACACTTGCTCCTTGGAAGAAAACCTATGACCACCCTAGATAGCATATTAAAAAGCAGAGACATTACTTTGCTGACAAAGATCCATTTAGTCAAAGCTGTGGTTTTTCCAGTAGTCATGTTTAGATGTGAAAGCTGGACCATAAAGAAAGTTGAGTGCCAAAGAATTGATGCTTGTGTGCTGTGGTGTTGGAGAAACCTTGTCAGAGTCCCTTGGACTGCAAGGAGATCAAACCAGTCCATCCTTAAGGAAACCAGTCCTGAATATTCATTGGAAGGACTGATACTGAAGCTCCAATAGTTTGGCCGCCTGATGCAAAGAACTGACTCATTGGAAAGACCCTGATGCTGGGAAAGATTGAGGGCAGGAGGAGAAGGGGACAACAGAGGATGAGATGGTTGGATGGCATCGCCAACCTGAAGGACATGAGTTTGAGAAAGCTCCAGAGCTTGGTGACGGACAGGAAAGCCTGAGGTGCTGCAGTCCTTGGAGTTGCAAAGAGTCAGACACGACTGAGCAACTGAACTGAACTGAACACACTTTAAGTGGGCAAAAGAGGAGATTGGACAGCTACGACCCCACAAACACCCAGGAGAGTGTTTCACACATTGCGAGTGTCACAGTAGAAAGATCCAGAGTTGCTGACATGCTCTCTTGCCACAGTTCCTATGCTATGACGGTGCTCTTGTGTTACTGTTTACTTTCTTCATCTCTTCAGACAGCCTGTAAGTACCGGCAAGTTAGGGTTGAGTCTTATGCTTCTTTGGATCAATCTAGTAACCTCTTTACAGAATGTGTGTTGATTGATTGCCCAAATAGTGGCCTGAGAATACTTTGGACATATTAGTCCAATAAGACCACAAACTGGATGAGATAACATAAGCTGAAGTTTCTAGTACATAAGCACAAAAATTAGATTTTACAATTATTTTCCTGTATTGGCAGTATCATAAGTGGAATGAGCATGGGCTTTAAAGTAACACCTACTGGGAATAAACCTCAGACCTACCATCTCCTGGTTGTGTAATTAAGCAAGTTACTAGGCCTCACCTGTCCTGTCTCCTCACTTGTAAAATGGAGATATAAGAATGCAAATAAAATTAAAATATGTTAAAAGAAGAAAGCCTCTAAAGCATCTAACGCACTTCCTAGTTTGTGTTAGGTGTGCAGTGGGTGTTAATTCTTTTTCCTCTTGTGCCTTTCCCTTAAGGAGCAGGGGGGCCTGATATACCAGGGAGATAGGAGAAGCGGAAAACCTCAAACAACAAAACAATGATTGCTGTCTGGCTCAGTTCAGTTGCTCAGTCGTGTCCGACTCTTTGCAGCCCCAAGGACTGCAACATGCTAGGCTTCCCTATCCATCACCGAGCCCCAGAGCTTGCTCAAACTCATGTCCATCTAGTCGGTGATGCTATCCAACCATCTCATCATCGGATGACCCCTTCTCCTCCTGCCTTCAATCTTTCCCAGCATCAGGGTCTTTTCAAATGAGTCAGTTCTTTGCATCAGGCAGCCAAAGTATTGGAGTGTCAGCTTCAGCATCAGTCCTGCTAATGAATATTCAGGACTGATTTCCTTAAGGATGGACTGGTTTGATCTCCTTGCTGTTCAAGGGACTCTCTAGAGTCTTCTCCAACACCACAGTACAAAAGTATCAATTCTTCGGTGCTCAGCTTTCTTTATGGTTCAACTCTCACATCCAAACATGACTACTGGAAAAACCACAGCTTTGACTAGACGGACCTTTGTCAACAATGTCTCTGCTTTTTAATATGCTGTCTAGATTGGTCATAGCTTTTCTTCCAAGGAACAAGCATCTTTTAATTTCATGGCTGCACTCACCATCTACAGTGATTTTGCTGGAAGTCGTTCACTGTTTCCATTGTTTTCCCATCTATTTGCCATGAAGTGATGGGACCAAATGCCATGATTTTAGTTTTTTGAATGTTGAGTTTTAATCCAACTTTTTCACTCTCCTGTTTCACTTTCATCAAGAGGCTCTTTAATTTCTCTTCACTTTCTGTCATAAGGGTGGTGTCATCTGCATATCTGATGTTATTGATATTTCTCCCTGCAATCTTTATCAGGCAATCTGTCTGGTAACTAACTGAAAAGTGATGTGGGTCCAGGAGCTGAATGTTCACTTTTGCCCCTGGAGTCTGCCCTGCTACACTTGAGCCAATGGTAAGTGACTGAGACTGCCCTTAAGGCTGATCTTCAGCCCACCTCTTCCAGCTAGTCTACAAGGTTTGCTGGCCAGGCTCCCCAAGATGACAAGTGCCGCTTTGTGCCTGTCATTCCATTTTTAGAAAATTAATCTGCTCCCTGTCTGAGAGAGAAACGCCTTGTAAATTGTCATTCTTGCCCAGATCTATGACTATATTGCAGGAGGCTGCAAGGTTCCCAGATCCCTGGCACTTCCTGAGGTGGCATCACTGCAGGATTAAATACCTGACCTGGTGTGGCTTTCCCCTGCACATTTAGACAGGAAAGAGTCTTCACACCTGGACAGGAACACCTACGGAAGACCAAGGAAATGAGAAAAACTAAAATTCACTCCCCTTAACCCTCTTTTTACCAAAAAAATCCCCTTTATATGAAACATTAGCCAAGGGTTGTTGTTTCGTCTGGGTCATGGGAAAAAATCATGTTATTTTAGAAAGGAAATGAAGTGGCATTTCTTGGCAGCCAATTTTGAATTCTGCATTTTAAATCATTCAAAGAGCTTCTGCAGCTGGCGGAAGATAGAAACTTATTTGAAGGGAGAAATGAGAAACTCAAAGAATTACAACTCCTTGGGGTAATTTTGATTATAAATAGGACAGATGCCATCTGTCTAGCATGGTTCCTTCATTCATTCGTTCATTCAGAAATATTATTAGGCACCTCTGTTGTGAGGCCCGGGGTTAAGTACTCGTGACAAAAAGATGATACAACACAAAGATGGGAGACATATGTGTGAACAAATTCTTGAAGTCACAGGAGACAAGTTCAATTAAAAAAGCATAAGCAAAGCAGTGAAAGCTGCAAGGAAGGGCTGTAAAAGGCAGAGGGGAAAGAGGGAACATCTCACTGAGCAAGACCTGAGCTTGGGCTGAAGGACGAGTAGGTTTCCAGGTATATGAGTGGGGAAGGGCACTTCAAGCCAAGGGAGGAGCAGGTGTCATAGGACATCGAGTTCAGAGGGGCTACAGTGACTGTTCTGCAGTACAGGAATCCCAGCCAGCAACGAGAAAGTGGTGAGAGGAGGCTGGAGGCGTAATGCAGGCTCTTATCATGACAGGCATGGAAGACCACACTGAGGACTCTGGCCTACATCCTGTGGGATACTGGAGAGCACTGAGGATGTTCAGTCGATGTGAAAGTTCAGGTGGCCTGTTGCCTTTTAGAGCTTAGGCTGCAATCAGGTCAGGATGAAGAACGAAACCTACAGAATGAGTATAAAGAGTGTGACAATAATCCAGCAAAGGGACAATCAAGGATCCCTGTAAAGTGCAAAAGTGGAATGAATTATGGGGCCATTGAATCAGAAAGTAAGGGACCCCCAGGTTTCAAGCTTGAGAAGCAGACTTTTCCAGGGAGCTCATGAGTGGGTATTGCCCTGGGGAATGTAGTCACAGATGCTGTTCTCAGCTTACCAGAGAGATCTAGATGGACTCAGAGGTTTGGGAGTCATCCCGCATAGTGTCGGAGGTGGTTGACTGCTTGGGCTTAGAGAGACTGTTTCCTGTGATAACATACAGGGCAGAGGTTACAGATGGACAGCTCGAGGCTGCTTATATCAGTAGATGTGTTTGGTTTGGCTTGTATGATACCATTAAATATTTAAACTCTTAGCCAACATTTAAAAGTTGGAGGATATAACAAAGAAAGGAAATCTAAAATTCCAGATTAAAAAAAAAAAATCAGAAGATCGGGCAAATCTGGGACCACATTCTCACATAGCAACAAATGGCTGGAGTGGATTAGCTGCTGCCCATTTAAAAGGGACATCCAGTTCACTCTGTCTCTCTGTCCTGCCTCACTCACTCACGTGGACTGTTTAGCCTCTGAAAATTGCAAAAGGATAAACAACAACGAAGGGCCCTGCAGCCGCAGAGTGATGCCCTCCCCCAAAGACATCGACATCCAAACCCTCAGGAGGCTGCACACCAGCGGACCTTAAAATAGAGTACTGTTGATTAGCCATGTGGGCCCAACATAATCACAGAAATCTTTCAAAGTGGAAGCAGGAAACAGAAGAGGAGGCCAGAGGGACACAGTGTGGGAGTGGCCGGCTTTGTAGATGGAGGAAGGGAGGAGCCCCTGCAAGTGGAACAGGAAGGAAGGAGGGGACCCAGAAACAGAGATGTGACTACAGATGCATGGTCAGAACAACGTGACGTGAGAAAGACTCCACCAGCCATTACAGACTTTGAAGATGGAGAAGCGCCACCAGCCGCTAGAAGCTCAAAAGGCAAGGAAGTGGATCCTCTCCTAGCATCTCCAGAAAGAAACGCAGCCCTGCTGATATTTTGGTCTTAGCACAGAGACCCACATTGGGCGTCTAACCTACAGAACTGTAAAATAATGAATCTGTTTTATTTCAAAACACTAAGTTTGAGGTTTTGACAGCCATCGAAAGCTAATGTGTGGGTCGTAGAAAAGAAGTGGCGGGGGAAAGGCTGAGAAAAGGGGACAGGAGGGAACCGAGGAAGAACGGTTAGAGAATCGAGCGAGCGAGTGTGAGCATGTGTGCTTAGTCATGCCCAGCTCCTTTGTGCCCCATGGTCTGTAGCCCACGAGGCTCCTTGTCCATGGGATTTTCCAGGCAAGAATACTGGAGTGAGTTGCTATTTCCTACTCCAGGGAATCTTCCCAACCCAAGAATCAAACCCCCACATCTTGTGTCTCCTGCATTGGGAAGCAGATTCTTTACCACCGCACCACCTGGGAAGCCCAGAGAATCAAGAAATGAGCCATTTTCAGGGAGATACCATTAAACGACCCCTAACTATCAAGTCCAGTTCTGAAGGCAAAGGGCGAAATGGATCCATGATAAACTTAGGGGCACATCAGAATCACTCAGGGGCATTGTTAAAAAGTCAGGGTCGAGCCCAAACGATGATGCTACACTCTGATATGGAACCAAGTTTAGTCATCATGGAATGAGATGACCTGGTTTACCAGATTAAATGAGTACTTCACACTTGTTGACTTAACTCTTAAGTCTCCATGTGGCCTTTAACAGAAGGAAACCTATTTAAAATTTAATAGCACATTTTATTAAAGCTATTTATCTGCATGGGTTTTGTTTTTATATGGCTAATAACCCCCTTGCAGGCAGTAGACACCTGCCAAATGTTTGCTGAATAGATAAATGAAAGAGATGGAGCCACGGGAGGATGTGGTGGTTTTCCAAAGCCAGCAGGATGAACAGAGATCATTTACATCTTAAGCCTTATAAATTATTCATTTGTGCACATTTACTTGTTGTATACACGAAGTCACGCTTTTTGACTTAGATGCCCGGAATCCTCCACTACCTGCTAGGTCATCAGAACCAGCCAGGATTAACCTTCAGAGGGATTCCTGGATCAGAGAGACAAGGCACTTTCTTTCATAGTCTCCCTCCAGAAATGGCCTTTGGTGGTGGTTGTTCCAGCTATTGCCCTAGGTGATAGTACAATAACCTGAATAAAATGAAACTTCACTCTAACCTAATCTGAGAGGTGGCAGAGAACACTCCCAGTTCAATGCCTAAAGGGCCGACCTAGAAGACTGGCCCCTGAAAATGACTGAGCTGAGAGTGCCAGCTGTGGTATAAGACTTGGCGTAAGTCTGAAGGTCAATTTGTGACATGAGTGTGGGCCTTGAACACCCTGGACAGCTGAGGCCTGACCTACTTTGCCACCTGGGGAGAAATACAAAGGCCAGGGAGAAAGCTTGTGCCACAGCAATTCCAAGGCAGGAAGGAAATTTCAGATGCTCCAGACTTCAAAGAGAGCTTTCAGGCAAAAGGAAGAGCCGTGAGCTGAGATTCAGTGGGAAGAGTCTGGGATTCTGAGGGACATCCTGCCTCCTAGAAAGAAGGGGGATCAGCCGGCTGTGCAGATATAATGAGGAGTGCAAAGTCTTGACATTCTCTCATGTTGGTGATAAGTGTGACGTTGTTGAAAGAGTTGGGACAGACGCCAGGTTGCTGTGAGTTAAGAATATGTTTCTGAAGAGCTCAGAAGAGATGGAAAAGTAGGTCAGGGTGCTAGAAAGAAATGCCATAAGGAAGGAAGATTTTTTTATTTTGTTGTTATGTGCTTGGTTTTATTTTTAGGATTAAGGGCACATGAACATTTACAATGTCTGAGGAAGGGAGAGGCTCCAAAGACAGGAAAGGAAATGATAAAGAAAGACAGAGGTGAGGTGAAGAGAAGGGATCATCAGCCCTAGTTACAGACAGTGTTACTTAGTATTATTTAATGAAATATTTACTGAGTACTGACTTATGTGCCAGGCACTATCCTGAGGTGCTGGAATGAGCAACACAGACAGAGATATAATCCTTTTCTAGTGACATTAGTGTTTAAAAGGAAGGGTGTTTTCTTCCAGGCCTCTTTAGTTGAAAGTTCCAGTAACCCGACCTACTTAAGAGAAAAAGAGAACTGACTAATTCACATAACTGAGAAAAATCCAGGCATGGCTGCCTCCAAAGACTCAACAAAATGTTGTCAGGCATCTCACTCTCCCTCCGTCTCCCCTTCCCAGCTCCACTTTTCCCAAGCAGTCTGCACCCATATAGTAGCAAATATGGTGCCCCATCTCCACAGTTATATGACCCATAAGCCTGATGAGCTCAGTAAAATAAACTACATCTCAGTGGCTCTGGACTGATTCTGAGGGGCCCAGGTTTCATTTATGTGCTCACTCTGACCTAGTTCTGTGGCCAAAATGTTGGAGTGTTTTGTTTGGCTCTAAATTGGTTACATGTCCTCTCTGGAATTCGGGTGGGGTCAATGTCAACTCAACCACGTGGACAAAGAAAGAAAGAGGATGGTTCCAAAAAGGTAACTGGGCTTCTTTGCCAGAAGAAGGGACACAGAGGAGAAAAAAGAACCCAAGTTCACTACAGAAGGAGTGCCCTTGAGTAGAAGGCTGGAGAGGAGCAGGGAGGGCCTGCTGCCAGATGGACAACTTTGAAGACGCAGGCTGGGAATGGAAGGCAGCATCTAGCACACTGGTTTTCCTGGAATAGTGGAGGCCAGTGCGTGTGCGAAGAGGGCGAGGGCAGAGGCAAGCCAGGAGACTTCTGGGCAAGGGTTAAGGTTTGGAAGAGCAGCTGAGCAGGAGAAGGAGCTGGCTTGTGACAAAAGGATTGCTAAGGATGGATTTTGAAACCATGAAATTTGTCATGGCCCTAATCTGCAGTTACACGATTTTCTCCACAGGCTCAGCCCTGCATAATGACAGCTGTGGTCATTTGTGCAGAAGCGCACAGCAAGGAGCCCAATCTTCCTACTCATTCTGGGACAATCTGGCCATCAGGCAGACCCCCAGGAACTGCAATTGTACCAGGGCTCCTAAGCCTCCCAGGAGAAGTGGTGAAGGAGGACAGAGGATGGGCCTATAGGACACCGACTCTAGCTGCTACAGCCCTCCCACACCCCAGGAAAACACCAGGGGCAGGAGACTCGCTGGGTGGCAGGAGGGTGCCCAGTGCTGGGATCCCAGCTCCGTGGAGATGAAGCATGGACGGGCTCCTCCTCAGGCATGTGCCTGGGAAATGTCTGTCAGCCCTGCCCCTGGTACTTTTCTCCACCTCTAAGTTGAAGAACTAACTTTTTTAAGCTTACCCTGAATACCAGGCATTTTAAGTTTGCTGTCCCTTTTAGCCCTCTCATCATATGAAATAGATAGATATTACCATTCTAACTTTATAGAAGGGGACACTGAAGATGCTGATGAACTTGCCCAAGGGAACCCAGACAGCAGCTCTGTCCTAGCACAACCTGGAAGCAGGGAGGGTCTGGGGCATGGAAAGGCCGTGCCTCCATCACTGGGTCTCCAAGAACACTGCTCCCTCCACCAAGACCCAAAGATTCCTGGAGGGCCTCAAGTGTATTCTCAGGATCTGTGAGAAGGCTTTCTGTCTTTAGAGACTTTGACCTGGACAACTGTGCTCGCTTGTGGGGAGGTACCTCTAAGCCCTGAGCAGGGGTGGGAAGGAGTTTCAAGAGCAAGTAGTGGGCTTGTTCTGGGGTGGGCCACTGATGACCGGGGCCACCCTGGCTGCCCCCAGCAGTGCCTTTGCCAGGTTGTGATAGAGAGGGATGGCTGTAGCTTCCCAGCAGGTCAGGAGGATGCACGCAAGCTGCCAAGTGGAAAATGTCAAGGACAATAATGATAACAGCAGAAAAAAATCTGATTGACCTTCAAGAGGCAAGGTCGAGGGCACTTGGTACTCAGTGTTAACACTTAGGAGGCTCAGACCATATTTCAGGTCAAGCATTCCCCACTCCCAAGCTTGTTCCCAGGACTAGGAGGATGTGGAAAAAGGACAGTTTGCATAGAACATTACATCTAAAAGCACTTCCACTTAAAAAACCTTTCATACTGTCCACAAACCTCTCCAAGGAGGGCTTATTAAGCCCAATTTATCTGGGAAGAAACAGAAGTCCGTGAGGCAGGTCAGACAGCAAGGCAGCAGTGGGGAGAGAAATAAGTCCTAGGACCTTCCAGTCCAGGCCAGTTCCACTGAGCCCACTTACAGCACCTTTCCCAGCAGTGCTGGAGGAGATCAGGGTTGGTCAGTTGCTGTCTTTTTGAGTTATCTCATTTCATATACTTTCATATAAATGTGCCATTTTCTGTTTCTGCAGACAGTCAGTGAATCAATATATGTTTTATAAAGGAATATTCTTTGGTGGAAAGTTGTACAATTAAACAAAAGTCTTTAATACTTCACATTCAGTTGATGAGAAGCTTTCTCTGACTCCTCACCAGCTAAAGCCCTTTATTAAATCAAGTTAAATACATCATTTGCTTTCATTGCCATGATGAGCACAGGTGAGGCATATGGATTTCGGCTTTGGTAATAAAAAGGAAGAAATGGGGCTTTGGGAAACACTGTGCTATGCTGAGTTGCTCAGTCGTGTCCAACTCTTTACAACCTCCCCCACCCCAGGTGGTAGCCCACCAGGCTCCTCTGTCCACAGGGATTCTCCAGGCAAGAATGCTGAGGTAGGTTGCCATGCCCTCCTCCAGGGGAATCTTCCCAACCCAGGGGGTGCTTCCTGGGTGGCTCAGATGAACATGACACATTGTAAACAGTGAATGCTCTCCATTTAGTCCTTCCCACCAGGCTTTGCTTTCTGGACAATGCCCCTCAGAGCCATCTGCACTTAAGGCCAAGGCAGTGACCTTGGGCAAGAGCCACCTGGCTAATGGAATTTGGCCTCTGTAGTTTTTTTTCACAGTATTTTTAAAAATATATGTTTTGTAACTACTATTTAACATTTGGCTCAGACGGTAAAGCATCTCCCCACAATGTGGGAGACCTGGGTTCAATCCCTGGGTCAGGAAGATTCCCCTGGCGAAGGAAATGGCAATCCACTCCAGTACTCTTGCCTGGAAAATCCCATGGATGGAGAAGCCTGGTGGGCTACAGTCCATGGGGTTGCAGAGTCGGACACGACTGAGTGACTTCACTTTCTTTTATTTTGTAAAGACCATTAAAAAAAAAATCAGATTTCTAACCCAACTCAGAAACAAACAAACTCATTAGAAAATGGACCAAAGACTTGAATAGACATTTCTCCAAAGATATACAAATGGTCAATAAGCACATGAAATGATGCAGAATATAACTAACCATGAGGAAAACGCAAATCAAAACCACAGTGAGATACCACTCTGCACCCATTAGGAGGGCTATTACCATTAAGGAAGGGAGGGAAGAAGAGAGAGTGAGAGAGAAAGACAGGGAGAAAGAGAGAGGAAGAAAGTATTGGTAGGAATGTGGAAAAATCGCTGTGGGGTACAGTGTGAAATGGGACAGCCACTGAGGGAAATGGCATAACAATTCCTCAGAAAAAACAAAAGTTACCATACAGTCCAGCAGTTCCAGTTCTGGGTAAATACAGAAAATAACTGGAATCATGAATGTGAACATATCTGTGCACCCATGTTCATAGAGATTCATTTACAATAGCCAAAAGGTGGAAGCAACCTAAATGTTCAGTGAGGGATGAATCGTTAACAAGATGTGGTAGGAAAGAAATTCTGACACATGCTATAACTTGAATGAACCTGGAGAACATTATGCTAAGAGAAACAGGTCAGTCACAAAATGGCAAATACGGTATGATTCCACCCATATGAGTTACCTAGAGCAGTGACTTCACAGACAGAAATCAGAATGCTGGTTGCCAGGAGCTGGGGGTGGGAGGAACGAGGAGTTAGTGTTTAATTGGTATGAAGTTTCCATTTGGGAAAAGGAAAAAATTCTGAAGATGGATGGTGGTGAAGATTACACAACAGTGTGAATTAATGTACTTAATGCCATTAGATGGTTACAATGATACCTTTCATGTTATACATATTTTACCACAATAAATAAGTAACTATTTTTCCCTGGGAAAAAAATGAATAAGAGTAGGCAGTGAAACTGGGCCCACATCCTCTTGGTCAGCATATTCATGACAACAAAGGAAGCATCTGAAGAGAGTGGGCAACGTGAGCCCACACAGCCAAGCAGCAGATTACTCTGTCAGCCAAGAAACCTACAGTGAAGCTTCAAGAGGACTAAAGGGGCCTACCCAGTCAAGGTGGATATGAATGACAAAGCCTGGGGACTCGAGGTGTTATTTCTGGGCATTTGAGTTTGATTCTCAAGGCTCACAGGACTGATGACTAGCCACGTGAGCATTTGCTGTCTGGCCTACATTGTACAATCAGCTCTCTCTATCCACAGGTTCCACACCCACAAATTCAACCAGGACAAAAGAAAATTTTTTAATTAAATTCTAGAAAGTTTCAGAAAGCAAACCTTGAATTTTCCACACTCTAGCAATGATTTATATGTAGCATTTACAGAGGTACTGGTGGTAGAGTGGTTAGCATAGCTGCCTTCCACAGCATTTACGTTGTATTTACAACTATTTACAATAGCATTTACATTGTATCAGGTATAAGTAATCTAGAGATAAAGTATTCAAGAAGGTGTGTGTGCTATATGCCATTTTATATAAGGAACTGTGTATCCTCAGATTTTTCACATCTGCAGGGAGTCCTAGAACCAGTCCCTCACAGATCCCAAGGGACTGCTGTATATCCACAGATCTTATCTCAGGCAGGATCCCATCTTATTTTCTGAGCAGGAAGACTCTCCTGCCTGCAAATGTTTCTCCTGGGCCTGAATGGAAAAGCTTATAACACACAGTATTCTCGGCTGGGACCCAGGTAGCCTGGAGATTCATAAATTCCTCCAGCTGGGGCCAGAAACCCACAAATACCATTTTCAGTCCTGAATATAAGGACCTTACAATCACCACTAAGGGCTAACAAGTAGAAAGCCCAATGGGACTTCTCGGTGGTCCAGCTTTAAGACTCCACGCTTCTACTACAGGAGACCCCAGTTCAATCCCCGGTGGGAAAAGTTCCACAGCCCACACAGCACGGCCAAAAACCAACAGCAACCAAAAGACTGAATGGACCGAAAAATAAGCAACTCTCTTGGATTCATAAGAGAGGGAGAACACAGAACAAACCACCGCTCCTAATAATGGGAAGACAGACAGGCAAATAAAGGAAATTACAGCTTACCTGAGCAGAGATTCTTGAGCAGAAGCTACGGTGGGAACCAGTGACAGGATAGGAAACCTGAAATGCCCTCGATGAGTTAAAGAAGGCTCAACGTGGACAAATCTGAAAGTTAAAAACTACAGGGGACCCAGTCTTAGGGGGAGCCCCAAACTTTTGAGAGTTACCTTCTAGAACTTGAGCAGGTTCTCACAGCAAACCTTGGAGGAAAAACTCCTTCAGGCTTCCGGCAGGGGTGAGGCAAAAGGATCTGTTTTGAACTTCCTCAGAGCACAGCTATTCTTAATAAAGCCGAGCAGGAGATTGGATACAGGGGAAAGTCCTTAATCAGAGCAAGAGCACGGAGGTCTTATCATGAGCCTAACTGGACTTGGGGAAGGGGTATACTCAACTCAATCCCATTCTGTCCCACCAAAGTGTGGAGAAAAATACTTGTGAAATTCAAAGTCCAGACACAGAGGCTCACCAAGAGAGTCCTAAAGACAAGACAAGACTATAGAACTCTCCATCTCTTCCCACACCTCACTGCCATACTCCCAAAGGCCCATTTACAGAAGTTTCTTTTAACTGGTACATCAGGCCCAGTTATCAAGAACAAAACTGCAAGGCATACTAAAAAGGAAAACACACACACACACACACACATACACACACACACACTTTCTTTGAAGAGACAGATTAAACATGTAAAACACAAAACCATGAAACTCCTAGAAGATAACATAGGAGAAAATCTAGATGACTTGGGGTAAAGTGATGACTTTCCACATACAAATCATGCTCCATGAAAGAAATAATTGATAAGCCAGACTTCATTAAAATTAAAAACTTTCATTCTGCGAAAGAAAATGTCAAGAGAATGAGAAGATGCCCAAAAGACAGGGAATATATCATGCAAAAAATATATCTGATAAGGAACTATTATCCAAAATATATAAAGAACTCTTAAAACCCAACAATAAGGAAGTAAACAAACCAGTGAAAGATGGGCCAAAGACCTAACAAGACTCGCCAAATAAGATACACACATGGCGATTAGCCCTATGAAGCCCTTGCCACGTCTACTGCAAGAATGAAGACTATTCTCAGCAGACTGTCCGCATTTCAGAAAATGTTGACATCACGTCGAAGGGACACAGTTACTATGAAGGCCCCCAGAGAAGCCCTGGAGAAGCACGTCAATCATATCAGTGTAGAACTGCCTCCTTGGAAAGAAGCAGCTCCAGGCTGACTAACGGTGGGGAAATAGAAAGGCTCTCGCTACTGGTCACACCCTCTGTAGTCATGACCAAGAGTGTCACCCTGGGCTTCCACCACAAGATGAGGTCTATGTGTGCTCACTTCCTGTCAATGCCATTGTTCAGGAGACAGGTCTATCACTGGAATACAAAATTTCTTAGGTGAAAAACAGATCCACAGGATTTGGATGAGGCTGGGAGTTTCTTGCTCTGTATCTCAAGCCTTGAAAGAGTTATTTTTTGCAGGAAATATCACATGTCATCAGGGAAATGCAATTTAAAAATACAGTGAGATTCCACTATACATGCAGAAAATGACCAAAATCCACAACACTGGCAACAAATGCTGGTGGACAACAGTAACTCTCACACATTGCTGATGGGAATGGAAAATGTATAGCCATTTGGACACAGATTGGCAGTTTCTTACAAACCTAGTGATAGTCATTCAGTCATGTCTGACTCTTTGCAACCCCATGGGCTGTAGTCTGCCAGGCTCCTCTGTCTATGGAACTCTCCAGGCAAGAATACTGGAGTGAGTAGCTGTTCCCTTCTCCAGGAGATCTTCCTGACCCAGGGATCAAACCCGGGTCTCCTGCATTTCAGGCAGATCCTCTACCATCTGAGCCCACCAGGGAAGCCCACTCTTACCACATGATTCAGCGGTTGTGCTCCTTGGTATTTACCCAAGGGAACTGAAAACTTATATCTACACAAAAACCTGCATATGGAGGTTTACGGCAGCTTTTTTCATAACTGCCCAAACTTGGAAATAACCAAGATGTTTCAGTAGATGAATGGATAAAGAAACTGAAGCACATCCAGACAATGGACTATTATTCAGCCCTGAAAAGAAATGAGTTATTAAGTCATGAAAAAACACAGAGGAAACTTGAATGTATATCATTAAGTGAAAGCAGTCAATCTGAGAAGGATACATACTATTTGATTCCAACTATCTGACATACTAGAATAGCAAAACTATGGATAACCCATAACCAGGGGCTAAGAGAGGGGTGAATGGAAAGAGAGGGATGAATAGGTGAATCACAGCAAATTTTTAAGACAATGAAAATACTATATGAAACATGTCATTATACATTTTTCTGAACTGGGAGCCTGTACAACCCTAAGAGTTAACCTTAATGGAAGCCATGGACTTTGAGTGACTGTGAAGTGTCGGGGCAGATATACCAGCCATAGCAAATAGTACCTTCTGGCAGGGAATGTTGATGTTGGGGGAGGCTATGTATGTGTGGGGTCAGGAATGTGTACAAAAAATCTCTGTGCCTCCCTCTCAAAGGCAGGGGCTGGGAGCCCCCTGCAGCAGCACCCAGGGGTATATTGTGAATGTAATCCTGGACTGAGCAGGAGAAGTCAGTTACAAAGATAGTATTTGACACAAGCACCAGATCAAAGAATAGATCTGAGAACACAGATAAAGGATAATGGAAGAAGGAAGCCCATCAGTTGGAATAGTTACTATTGGACAAACTAACAAGATGACAATTGGAGGCAAAGGAAAAAGTTAAACTAGAGTCAGAGTCAGGTGCTGGGGCTGCTAAGGTGGTTCCATTTGTACCTCAGAGGCACCTAGCCCCAATCCGAGTATTCCTGTCACATACAGGGCTGGGGCACGTCCTCTCCCTATAGATAGCTGCATGTGTCCCTGAAAAGGAGGAGAACATCAAACACGTCAGAGGCCAGCCAAAAATACATTTACAAAATTTTAGTTCTCTGGAAACCTCTCAATGTCTATTTCAGTAATATTACTTCTTCAGCTGGCATAGTTTATAACAGTAAAATTAGAAAGACAATTACAGGGACCAGTCATGCCCCTTAAGAACAGAATATTGTTCCTGAGGTCTCACACAGTCAACACTGACTAATATCCTGATCTTATGTCCAGTAGGCACTGACTCTACAGTGCCTGAAAGGTTTCTGTGATTGTGGCAGATGGAAAAGCTTCAACTCAAAGGCTGAATTTGTTCATAGACTGACTTCCTTCTGGCCCTGAACCAATTTCCCATGACTGACTTAGTAATATGATTTGTGGTAATAATCTGTTAACATGTCATATAAATCTTCATATATTCAGCACTGACTTCATTACCTCCTGGGGTGTGTCTTCATTTCCTGTTAAGCAGTCTTTCCATGGTTTTTACTTTCCTTAGCCCATTTGTGTGAAATTGTGCATTTTTACAGTATTCATGCACAGAAGTGTATGGACAGGCATGTAAACACCATGTTAATTTTTAACTTGGACCAGAGAAGTTACATAGTTTTACTTCTTTTATTTAATATACATTTCATTGCACAGAAAAATAAAAATGAGAAGGAAAAATCATTATGTGTTAAATTAGTTAGAAAACTCAGTATGTTTTAGGTTGGTTTTTAAACATTTATTTTTTTTTGGATGTAGACCATTTTTAACACCTTTATGGAATTTGTTACACTACTGCTACTGTTTTATGTTTTGGTTTTATGACTGTGAGGCATGTGGGATCTTAGTTCCCTGACCAGGGAAACTGCACTGGAAGGTGAAGTCAACCACTGGATCATCACAGAGGTCCCTGTTTTAGGTTTTAATTAAATCAATTTTACTTAAGGGCCAATATTTTGAAACCAAAACTAGAACTAGAAATTCTGTTAAGGCGTATGGACTAAACACAACTGGGAGAGCTGTGTTCTGGAATTTGAATAGTGACTTAGGGCTCCCCCAGATTCTGAGTTGCTTTCCAAGCTTCTCTGTCCATGGGATTCTCCAGGCAAGAATACTGGAGTGGGTTACCATTTCCTTCTCCAGGGGATCTTCCCGACCCAGGGATTGAACCCGGGTCTCCCGCATTGGAGGCAGACGCTTTAACCTCTGAGCCACCAGGGAAGCCCACTTACCTAACTAACAAATATCAAAAGAAATTAGGATAGAACCATATTCCTACTAACACTGATGCCTGCTAAATAAACACAGAAATGGGTGCCTCGGGTCAGGGAGACGGGAAAAGCAGTTCTCTGATGTCCAGAGTTGTCTGGGCATTTCTGTGGCTGAGTTCTCTGAACTCATTGCTCACTTCCCTACTTCTCTAGTTTCAATAAGCTTGTTGCTTGGAAACTCACAGAAAATGTGAAGTGGGAGCATGGCAAAGGAACCTGTCATAACCCACCATGCCCGGTTTTATTACCTTTATGGCATTTCAAGGTGAAAGTCTATATTTAGCCTTGTCTTCTGCTTTCTCGGGGGAAATCCCAGGCGGCTGCAGAGAAGCTGCGACACTTTCCTGCCAGTCGGTGAGGCCCTGCGCTCACACCCTGATCTGCGAGCAGCACCTCTGGGGTCAGCTCTTCTCTAGGACAGGGAAGAGTCTAGGAGCCATTTGCAAAGCTGGGCACGACCACCAGTCCGTTTATCTCTTCTTAAATGTCACAGTACAATCTTAGATGTGAGAACATTTTTTTTTCTTTTTTAATCTGAGTTTTACATGAAGAAATGGCTCAGAAGCTATTTCCAGACCAATTTATCTGCTGTTATGGGAACCTTCTTTAAGGAAAAGACATAATCTGTCTGACATCCTTCATCCACCCACTCCCCTGTCTCTTTTCTAATGAAAAATGTGCAGTGGTTAAACTCCCTCTGCACCCAAAGGCCATCTGGCTAACGCAGGATGCTATACTTTCCAGAAAATGAACAATTTTTTTTAATGTATGAAAGCAATTCCTCACATTTTTTCAGATATAGCAAAAAATAAAAACAAAAAGATTGGAAGAGAGTCCCAAGAAAGAGCTAGCAAACATTGTCAATAGGCCAAAATCTCTCCATGTTGAACAGGAAGAGGGTGTCTGACCTTTCCTCCACAGCACTGCTATGTGGATTTCTGACTTTGCCCCTGCTTTCCTTATTTGCTGCCTCTTGTATGGCAGGTGGTAAATCATCATTCCCTAACCCCACCCTGCTTGAAAGTGTCTCTGACTCTAGAAAGCACCGTGTAGGTGACTGTTCAATTAAAGGCACAAGGTTTGCAATCCGAAGATCTCAGTTTGAGACCTGTGTTCATCAGCACTCACTACATAACCTCATGTTATATATTCACAATGAATTGTACAATGTATATTCTGCATCTGAAAAAAATGGAAATAGTTGTACCTACTTCCTCATCTATTAAAAGGAAGTAATAACATTGTTGTTTAGTTGCTAAGCTGTGTCTGACTCTTTTGGGACCCCATGGACTGTAGCCTACCAGTCTCTCAGTTTGAGACCTGTGTTCATCAGCACTCACTACATAACCTCATGTTATATATTCACAATGAATTGTACAATGTATATTCTGCATCTGAAAAAAATGGAAATAGTTGTACCTACTTCCTCATCTATTAAAAGGAAGTAATAACATTGTTGTTTAGTTGCTAAGCTGTGTCTGACTCTTTTGGGACCCCATGGACTGTAGCCTACCAGTCCATTGGGATTTCCCAGGCAAGAATACTGGAGTGGGTTGCCATTTCCTTCTCCAGGGGATCTTCGCAGCCTAGGGATTGAACTCGTGCCTCCTTCATCGACAGGCAGATCTCTACTGCTGAGCCAACAGGGAAGCCCATGATAACATTACGTATCTCCATAACATTCATCTTAGTGTGAAGATGAAATAAAGAACACAAGGTGCATAGCACAGAGTGTGATATACAGCAGGCAATAAAAAACCGGTAGCCATAAGGATGATGACCTTATGAGGATGGCATCTAAAAAGTGACCTTCAGTTAAGTTTAGAATGTGATACCAACTCAGAGTGAGAAGAGCACTCCTCTGGCCAGAATACAGTTTCCCTTGGAAAATGCCCAGAAGGGCTTACTGTAGTTAGTCTAAACAAGGTTTATACCTAACTAGCCACCATTTGCCTTTACACCTGTAAGTCCTACAGGCAGCTCAGATTCAATACATTCAAATATAGGCATCTTAACTCTTTTTGGTTCTCATGTCAGCCATATCCTTCCTTCTGTAGTATTTTAATGTTACCTATGCATCTTGAATGGAGAACGCAGTGGCACCCCACTCCAGTACTCTTGCCTGGAAAATCCCATGGGCAGAGGAGCCTGGTGCGCTGCAGTCCATAGCGTTGCTAAGAGTCGGACATGACTGAGCAACTTCACTTTCACGTTTCACTTTCATGCGTTGGAGAAGGAAATGGCAACCCACTCCAGTGTTCTTGCCTGGAGAATCCCAGGGATGGTGGGAGCCCGGTGGGCTGCTGTCTATGGGGTTGCACAGGGTTAGACACGACAGAAGCAGCTTAGCAACAGCAGGATGCATCTTGAAAACCAGCAGCCTGAGAGTCACCCTGAAGCCTTCCCTGACCCTCTGCCTCCCTAATATTTCACTTCCTGGTATGCCTTGAATCCATCATCCTTGGCTCTTTCATATTTTTGCCTTATATGAAGCCTCCTCCTCTCTCTCCTGCACTATTGCAATAACTTCTTAGTCACTCCTACTCTCTAATCTATTTGCTCTCTGCGTCACCCTCCATACATATTTACCACACACATGATCATTCTAAAAAGCAATTTGATCACATCACTTCTCTAAGCCCCTGCAATAATTCCCTATCAATAAAAGGATTATCTCCAAACCCTTGGCCAAGGGTATAGGTCCACCATGCTCTAGCCCTCCCTTCCCACATCAACCTCATCCCCACAAATCCTTCATGATTGTTGAACATTCAAGCAATGAGAAACTCTTATCATCTCAAGAATATTGCAGGATCCAGACTTCAAGATGGTCCTCATGATCCCGGTCTCCTCTCCTGGTGTTCATGACCTTGTGTAGTCTTCTCCCACACTGTACCAGAGTTGGTCTGGGTGATCAATAGAATGGTAGAATGATGATAATCTAACCACTCCTGAAATTCAGTTATAATGACTAAGGCTTCTATCCTGAACTGTCTTTCTCTTGGATTACTTGCCCTCCGGGAAGACAGCTGCTGTGTCAGGTGAGTAGCCCTATGGAGCAGCCTCAGCCTCCTGAGGAACTGAAACCTCCTGCTGACTGTCACGTGAGTGACCTTGAAGACCGCTTCCCCAGCCCCTTCAGATGACCACAGTTCCTGCCAACACTTAAGAGCAACCTCACAAGATACCATCGGGCAGGAGTGTCCAGATTCACGACCCTCAGAAGCTATGTGAGATCCCAGACATTTACTACTGTAGCTGCCAAGTTTCAGAGTGATTTGTTATATAGTGGTAGATAATTATTGCATAAATTATCTTCATTTAAACCTCCTTTCCCTTGTGCATTCCGTATACATCACGCATACCACCCATCCTTTGCCACCAAGCAAGCCTCAGCTAAAACGTCGCTTACTCTATAAAGCCGTCCCACTTCTCCTCCACATCCTGGCTGCAGTGTCATTTATGTTTATACAGAATCTGGTACTTAACTCCACTGTGACCCTTGTCACATTGTCCTCTGTGGTATACACTGAATAATGTTACCTTCAAAATGTTAAGGTCCTAATCCCAAGGGCCTATAAATGTTACCTTATATGGCAAATGGGACTTTGCACATGTGATTAAGTTAAGGATCTTGAGATGAGGAGTTTTCCTGAATTATCTAGATTTCCTGGGTCTCCTGGTTATCATCGTAGAGACCATATAAGAGGGACCTGGGAGGAGTCAGAGTGAAGGGAGAAGGTGATGTGGCCACGGAAGCAGATACTGGAGGGATGTGCTCCGATGACAGAGGAAGGGACCACAAGCCAGGAAGACAAGCAGCCATTAAAACCTAAAAGAAGGCAAGAAAACAGATACTTCCCTAGACCCTCCAGAAGGATGTGGCCTCCTGGCACCTTGGTTTTAGCCAAACAAGATTCATTTTGGATTCTGATCTCCAGAACTGTAAGAGAACAAATGGGTATTATTTTAAGCCTCTAAATTTGTTACAGCAGCTATAAAAACCAACACATCCTGTATTTGTTCATTTATCTTGCCCTCTGCCTCCCCTACTGCCCCCATATACAATAGACTGTTAACTCCTTGAAGATCATGTCACATTTACCTGTACCCAGGGCCTAAAATGATGCCTAGCACATACCCATAAATATGTACTGGTTAGTCAAATAAATGGGCCAGTCTAAACTCTTCAGGTTATAACAAGTATTTCATTATAGAATTGCCTCTCAGTATTCACAGGGGATTGGTTACAAGATGCTTGCATATACCAAAATTTCCTCAGATGCTCAAGTTCCTTACGTAAAACAGTGCAGTACAGCCACCTTCTGTATCCACAGGTTCCTCATCTGCAAATTCAGAAAGCTGACTATATTATCAAAGGGAATGACTTCCTTCTAGCAATTTTTTTCCTGGTAAAATGTCACTAGTTTTCACAGATCCAGATAGAAATATAATTCTTGTCTAGAAAAAAAAAACACACACACACACACAAACTCAAAAGTTTATCCTTGAGGTAAAAGAGAATGTCAGAGGCTATCTCCTGGATTTAGTAACTGAGGTGGAATATTTTTTCTGGAGTGCATCCTTCTCTCAAGCACAAGTCCTGAAAGTGGCGTGAAATTGTGGGCATAGTCCAGTGAGGTAACACAAATGCACGCAAAGGGCTGGGACCCGGGTGGTGGGACCTGCACTTCTGGTCATTAGCATTTGATCTACAGAGGGTGCTTCCGCTCTGCCCTTAACTCTCCACGAGACCCTGAAAAAGCCACTTGTCCTCAGTTCTTGACCTGTATAATTAAGTGGTTGACTAAAACTCATTCAGCCTTTCATTCACTAAATATTTGTTGAGTGTCTACTATGTTCTAAGCATAGTCCTCGATGCTAGGAGTACAGCTTTAGCAAGATTCCCCACCTGCATGGATTCTAGAGACTCAATTAGTTAATAAACAAAATAAATGCAAAAATATATATACTATGTTGTGCTGCATGCTTTCTAAGTCACTTCAGTCATGTCTGACTCTGTGTGACCTCACAGAGCCTGCCAGGCTCCTCTGTCCTTGGGATTCTCCAAGCAAGAATACCGGAGTGGGTCACATGGTGACAAATGCTATGGAAGAAAATAAATCAGGGAAGGGGCTCAGTGAATACAAGAGTGGAGGTGGATAAGGAATTTAAGTTCAGCAGGGTGGTCAGATAAGGCTTCGTTGGAAAGGTGAAGTTTGAATAAAGTCCAGAGAAGGTTAAAGAACAAATCATCCAAATAATGAGGGAATTTCTAAGAATGGAACTAGCAAGAGCAAAGGCCCTGAGGCAGGAGGATGCCTGATAGATTCCTACATTTGAAGAGTAGCAAGGAAGCCAGTGCAGGTGGATTGGACGGGAGTGAACGAGCACTGAAATGAGCAGTCGACAAGAGGAGAAAAGTTTTTAGGGAGGGACCGGACAGTATAGACTAGTGCTGTCTGATAGAAACTGTGAATATAATTCAAGCCAGAAATGTGAGCTACCTATGTCATTTTGTTTTCTCTTAGCCATACTGAAAAAGTAAAAAGAAACTGGTAAATGATTTTAATAATAAATTTTGTCAAATATATTAAAAATACTATAATTTCAATATATAATATACACATCCCAATGTTTATAGAGGATTACTTATAGTTCCCAAGATATGGAGCAACCTGTTTCTATCAACAGATGAGTGGATTAAGAAGATGCATAACATATATGGAATGTGACTGTGGAATACTGCTTAGCCATAAAAAGAATGGAATTCTCTCATTTGCAACAACATGGATGGATCTACAGGGTATTAATGCTTTAGTGAAATAAGTCAGAGAAAGATGTGAGATCTCACTTACATGTCAGATCTAAAAAAAGGTACAAACAAGTAATATAACGATAGAAACAGATTCACAGATACAGAGAACCAACTAGTGGTTACCACTGGGGAAAGAGAATTGGAAGGACAATATAGGGATAGGTACAAAATATTGTGTATAAAATAAATAACTATAAGGATATATTGTACAGCACAGGAACATAGCCAATATTTTATAATACCTTTAAATCAAGTGTAATCTATAAAAATGTTGAATCATTAATTTGTACACCTGAAATTAATATTTGTAAATATTTGTACAACTAATAGTTGTAAATCAACTATCAGTTCAGTCACTTAGTCGTGGCCAACTCTTTGCGACCCCATGAATTGCAGCACGTCAGGCCTCCCTGTCCATCACCAACTCCAGGAGTCAAAAGAAGAAAAAAGAGAAGTGAAAAGCAAAAGAGAAAAGGAAAGATATAAGCATCTGAATGCAGAGTTCCAAAGAATAGCAAGGAGAGATAAGAAAGTTTTCCTCAGATCAATGCAAAGAAATAGAGGAAAACAACAGAATGGGAAAGACTAGAGATCTCTTCAAGAAAATTAGAGATTATACCAAGGGAACATTTCATGCAAAGATGGGCTCGATAAAGGACAGAAATGATATGGCCCTAATAGAAGCACAAGATATTAAGAAGAGGTGGCAAGAATACACAGAACTGTACAAAAAAGATCTTCACAACCCAGATAGGTGATCACTCACCTAGAGCCAGACATCCTGGAATGTGAAGTCAAGTGGGCCTTAGAAAGCATCACTACAAACAAAGCTAGTGGAGGAGATGGAATTCCAGTGGAGCTATTTCAAATCCTGAAAGATGATGCTGTGAAAGTGCTGCACTCAATATGCCAGCAAATTTAGAAAACTCAGCAGTGGTCACAGGACTGGAAAAGGTCAGTTTTCATTCCAATCCCTAAGAAAGCCATTGCCAAAGAATGCTCAAACTATCACACAATTGCACTCATCTCCCACGCTAGTAAAGTAACGCTCAAAATTCTCCAAAGCCAGGCTTCAGCAATACATGAACCATGAATTTCCAGATGTTCAAGCTGGTTTTAGAAAAGCAGAGGAACCAGAGATCAAATGGCCAACATCCACTGGATCATGGGGAAAGCAAGAGAGTTCCAGAAAAACATCTATTTCTGCTTTATTGACTATGCCAAAGCCTTTGACTGTGTGGATCACAATAAATTGTGGAAAAAATCAACTATATTTCAATTAAAAAAAAAAGAATAAGACTCTTGGATAAACATTATGGATGTTTTCATGGACTTTAATCACTTGATCAAAGTGCTGAGCTTTTCTGAACCCATGTGTCTTTTTCTGTAACATGGAGACACCAAATCAGGAATAGGAACCTCAAATGCAGAGGCCCCAAGGTAAGAGTGAACTGGATTTACTCATTGATGACCAGCGTGGTTGAAAACGAGAAGCAAGGACGAAAGCGGTAGATGGTCAAGAAGTAATGGGAGGTGGGTGGTAAGGAGCCATGTTACTGTTACTGTTTCTCCAATTTCAAAGAAAATCCAGTGAATGAAAGTGAAAAGTGAAGGTGAAGTCACTCAGTTGTGTCCGACCTTCAGCAACCCCATGGACTGCAGCCTACCAGACTCCTCTGTCCATGGGATTTTCCAGGCAAGAGTACTGGAGTGGGGTGCCATTGCCTTCTCGAAGAAACAGAATAACAACAAGTAAACACCAACTAAGCCTAGGTCACTGTGCTGTGGTTAAAAACTCAGTTCCAGACTCTTCTGGGCCAAAACTATCTATTTCTGAAGGTTCCTCGCTTTTCCACAAATTCATCTAGTAATACATATGGAACTTACAAACGATTCGAGTAACAGTGTTCTTTTGATTTGCTCCAGAAGGAGAAAGCTGCTCAGAGGCGTAGTTGCTGTACAGGTGATAAAGTTTAAACTTTCAGATTTTTCACAAACAGAAAGCTCTTCCAAGGCTATCTTGAATGTTGTATTCATACTTTAATCTTTCTTTCCTTCTAAGAGTATTTCTAAATTATAAGCTTCAGGACCAATAAAACCTAGATCTCTCATACTTAGGAAGAACATTCCATCATAGACCTGTGTTAGAAATAAAATTAACTGACTTGAGTAAAAGTTGGGGAGGGACTTGGACACATCTCTCTGCTAAGCATACCTGGGGAAAGCTGGTCATTTATGGTGCAGAAAAGGAGCTACCCAGCGACCGCCCTTCAGAAAGGAAAAGTTAAACAAAGAGAATTATGCAGGAAGAGCTCTGTTTGTCCTTCCCAAATCTGTTTGATCATAAAATCAGGCATGTTGCTTTTAAAATGTATAGACTTCCAGGCCTTACTCCAGATCTACTGATTCAGGCTTAGTGGTAGAGCCCAGGAATCTTTGAGAAAACTCCACCAGTGGGCCCCAGTGTGTTAGAGTTTCTGAAGCATACTTTTGAAATAATGAGGCATAACCCTGAACATTTCTGAAAAGAAGAGCAGCCTCAGTCCCAGAAATGGAGTAGGAGAGTTCCTGCTTGTTGTGGAGAGAGACACTTGATCAATGATTTACAACCTGGGTAGCTCTTCCCCTACACTCCAAAGTACATCTAGTTAAGTGAAGGTCCAGCATCAGCTCCCTAAACCAGGCTCAGGTAAGAGGGACAGATTCCAAGAGACTGCCTTCAGGTGGCCTCCAAGAACATGGTCATGCATATCTCCAGGAGGAGTACTGCCCTCTACACCTACAGGGACTTACATGAGAGCAGTGGGAATCATTGCCTCCTGGACACCGAGTTCCCGCACCTGTCATGAGTCTGGGGGCCACAGGGAGAGGCTGAGGAAAGCAAGCTCATGGGCATCCACATACAGGACAGAGCTGCAGTTTAGAAAGGCAAAGTGATGCACGCAAGGTTGCCCAACCAGTAGATGGTGGTAGATCTGGGGTGACGTAAACCTGAAAGTGTCAGGAGAAACAGGCAGACTTAGTTACATACAATGAAGAGAGTTTGCATCACAGGGAATTAAATGCAGAGTCTCAACCAGTTGATGAAAATACAAAATGAGCTGAAAGCAGTCATCTCTGCTTAAATCTCGCAGTTTGATGGGGAGGAAAGTGGGTGGGAGATGGGGAAGCAGAAGCCTACTCATGGCTTATCTCTGAAGGTGCAGAATGGAGAAGAGGGCCCGACCGGTGGAACACAGAGGGAGCTGGTGCAGGTGCTGAGAGCTTGCAGCCTTACCACTTCCGATCAGATAGGCATGGAGAAGTCCTCGTTAACAGTTGCTTAAAGGAAAGACATTAAAGGAGAGAGGGTAGAGAGGAGCCTTTAAGAGGGCTCAACAAGTCACAGAGAGCTGAGAAGGCTAATCCAGAGGCAGAGCCTCACTCCTCGCTAAATGAGGTGGGATGGACCCCAAGGCAGTGGCTTTAACAAACCCCGTTACTTTATTCAAAAGATGCACCATGAATGCCCCATGACCTTGTATAACATTAGTGAGGTAACATAAAAAAGAGATACATATTTCCTTTGATTCACAAGACACCCAACTTTCAGGGATGAATTAAAGACAGTTTAACTCTCTCTATAATAACTCTCAAAGTTTACAAATCTGACACATAGCAAGGAATCAGATGGGTCAATACTTTTAAGACAAATGAACCAGAAAGAACACGAGGTGAAAAGACCAAGTCAGAGGCAGTGTCAGCTTCTATTTTCAGACAACAGCAGCCTTGGACACAAACCAAAAGGCAGGCGATGTGCAAGCTCCGGCCCTGAGACCAAGCCCACATCAATCTCTGGTCGCAGCTGCAGGCAGAGATAGCAAATCACTATTTCCCCATCTGAGGAACCAAGATAAAGACTGCATGACATCATACTTCTTCTGCAAAGAAAACTAGCGCTAATGGCACTCCGCCTCTGGGTTAAAATGCTTTCTGGCCTCCCCATTCATCTGCAGCCTCTAGCCCGAAGTTCTTTCCCAGCCAAAGAAGCTGCTTGCCATACTAATAGCCTGTGGACATGCGCAGCATTTGGGAACTCGCCTATCTTAGCATCTAGGAAGAGGCAGAGGCAGAAACTAAGCAAGAGCCTTCACACTCTGACTTCAGATTTGGCTTTGTTTTTCTTTCCTTTTTCTTTCTTCTAGGGCTTCCATCGTGGCTCAGTTGGTAAAGAACCTGCCTGCAATGCGGGAGACCTGGGTTCAATCCCTGGATTGGCAGGATCCCCTGGAGAAGGGAAAGGCTGCCCACGCCGGTATTCTGGCCTAGAGAATTCCATGGACTGTGTAGTCCATGGGGTTACAAAGAATCGGACACGACTGAGCAGCTTTCACTCACTCACTTCTTTCTTCTAAACCTGCATCTGTGGCAATCCAGGCCACGCATCCATTCTCCTTCATCTAACCAGGAAGGTGTCAGCACTCATGCCTGGTGCTGGGGAGAAAGACTCAAAGACACTGCAGAGCCAGGTGTGAATGTGATACTGCCATGATCACAATCTGACTACCGATTTGCTACCTTCCTCTCTAAGCCTCAATTCCTCAACCTTCAAATGCAGCCCTAAATTGAGTTGGAGCAAGAATGAGAAATAATATGTGAATTGCCTATAACTGTTCCATAAGTGACATTTATTACTATTATTACAGACCTAAAGGAGGAAATATCTGAGTACACTGAAGTTTACAATGTAGTGCCATTGCCACATGAAATATTTATAGGATATTTCAGAAACCGTGGAGTATTATGCTAGAGCAGAGGGGAGGCTTCTAAACCGATATTGGGCAAAGGTATAAAATGAAGCTTCAGAAATTGGAAGGATGGGTAGGAGTTAGCTAGGTCAAGAGGTTGGAAGAGTTCTTCTGGGCAGACAAAGCAGCATGCCTGAGGAACAGACATAGGAAATATCATATGCAGTTTTGCAAGAGGGTCTGTGGAACTAAAGAAAGGGTTAAGGGAATGGTTGTGACCCAAGAAGGATGGTCAGGGGCCAGAGAATGAAGGGCTGTATGCTAAGCCAGGAGGGCTGAACCGAAGTCCTGATGCCAGGGAGAAACACACAAGAATTTTAAGTACAGAAGTATGATAGTGTTTATGGGAGGGGATATTAGACAGAAGTCAAACAAGGGGTAAATGCTTAAGTGCCACCTGACAATGTAAATTCCAGTGCTCATTTCAAGACCTACTTCAGAGCAACTATGTCACAAGAACTGGCATTTTAATTTAGTGCATGGTATGTGTGTGCTAAAGCATGTTGGTCATGTCCAACTCTCTGTGATCCCATGGACTGTAGCCCACCAGGCTCTTCTGTCCATGGAATTCTCCAGGCAAGAATACTGGAGTGGGTTGCCATGCCGTCCTCCAGGGGATCTTGCCTCAGTGTAAATCTTATGACAATAAAGTTGAGGAACTGAGATGCAGTATACAGTGGTGAATAAGAGAATAGGCTCTGGACTCAAACTGTCTGTGTCTGAAAGAAGTTTCTGCCACTTCCTAGCTGGCTAGTCTTGAGCAGGGTATCTGTGGGTCTCATTTTGACCATCTGTAAAATAGAAATAGTAATAGTACCTGCTTCAAAGAGTAGCTGTGTGAATTGTACATGGTTAGAACAGTGCCTGGACAGAGCAGGCACGCATTAGTGTTAACCAGGAATTAGGGGTGGAGTTGGTGCTAGGAAGACTGTTTGGTCTCCAAGTTCTCTCCGTGAACTGGTCACCTTCACTCGACTTCTTGGCTGTGATGCTTTGGATGAAAATCAGCTGCCAGTTAAGCCATATGAGCTACAAAACTCCCACTTACTCAGCTTATGTAAAAGTAGTATTTCTAATACTCACTTGAGCTTCAAGCAAATTGTAATGCCTCACACACCTCAGTTAATTATTTCAAGCACCATAGGACAAAATCTACATGCTATCCAACTTAGGAGTTTTTTATTCCCATCTATTTCTTAATATAGTAAATACTCAGTGTTTACAAACCAACACATACAAAACATGTTACAAGGCATCATGACAAACCCATGAAATCAGCATTCTAGAACACTGCCTGTGCACTGAAGCTCCCCGTGTGCCTGCTGTGGTCTGAATGTTTGTGTACCTTCTGCAAAAGTCATATGTTGAAATCCTAACTCCCAAAGTGATGGCATATGGGAGGTAGGCCCTTCGAAGGTGATTAGGTCATGATGGTGAACCCTCTTGGAAGGGATTAGAGTACCTGTAAAGAGGCTTCCTGTCTCTTCCGTCATGTGAGAACATAATGAAAAGACGGCTGCCTGTACACAAGATACAAAATTTGCCAGCACATTGAACTTGAACTTCCAGCCTCCAGAACTGTGAAAAATAAATGTATGTTGCTTATAACCTATCCAATTTATGGTATTTGGTTACAGAATCCTGAATGATGAAGTGTATGTTCTTCACCAATCTGCAAGCCCCACCTTCACCACCAGAGGCAACTATTAACGCTGAATTGTATTTATGATTCCTTTGCTTTTATTTAGACAGCGTGTATTTTACTATGTATATTTAAGCAACATATTGGACTTTTAATTTTTTTAATTTTATATAAATGACATTCTAACTTATGTATCTGTCTGTCACATGCTTTTTCACTCAATATCATGTTGATATATGCCTGTGGTTTACTCATTTCACTTATATGTACTATTCCACAATATTTATGGATCTACTCTCCTAACCACGAAGATCTGAATTATTTTCAATTGTTCATGACTTTGAACAATGCTGCTATATAAAGTTTGCCATCTATCTCCTGCTGCCGTTGCGCAAAAGTTACTCTAGACTACTGTACCAGTTTCCTATTGCTATAGTAACAAATTACCTCAAATTTAGATGTTCAGTGGCTTTGAACAACAGAAATGTATTACCTTAATGATCTGGAGGTCAAAAATCTGAAATGGGTTTCTCTAGGATAAAAGCAGGGCTGCATTACTTTCTGGAAGTTCTAGACTTTTCTAGCCTCTAGAGATTGTTCGTGGAGAAGGCAATGGCAAGCCACTCCAGTACTCTTGCCTGGAGAATCCATGGACAGCAGAGCCTGATGGGCTACAGTCTATGGCATCGTGCAGAGTCGGACAAAACTGAAGTGACTTAGTAGCAGCAGCAGCAGCAGCAGAGACTCTTCACATTCCTTGGCTTACAGATCCTTCAAAGACCACAGTGACTGTTCACTTTCTTCTGGTTTGACTCTTCTGCCTCATCTTCCACTGTTAAGTTTCCTTGTGATTATTGGGCTCACCTGGATAATCTAGGATAATCTCCTTATTTTAATATCAACTGATTGGCAACTTTAATTGTATCTGCACACTTAATTCTCCTTTGCCATGTGACCTAACATATTCACAGGTTCTGAGGATGAGGATGTGGACAGATATCCTGGAGTGGAGGGTATTAAATTCTGTCTACTACAGTATAAGCCTAGATGTTGAATTGCTGAATACTAGTTTATGGATCTTTCATTTTATATGATAATGTCAAATTATTTTCCAAAATAATCAGACTAATTTATGCTACAGCAAAATAAGAGTTCTGACTGTTCCATACCTCACAACACACTTCTTCAAACTATTAAAATTTTGCCAAACCATTGGGGATTCATCTCAGGATTTGAATTTCTATTTTTCTAATATTGATTAAATATTTAAATATTTTTGGCCATATGGGTTTCCTCTTCTGTGAAATGTCTGTTTTTATCTATTTGACTGTGAGTTTTTTCTTGAGATTTGTATATTCTTTCTTCTTCTGGATATTACTAATTTGTCAGTTAAATATGCTGCAAGCATCTTCTCATTTGTAGTATGTTCTGAAGCAGCTAAGTTTCTAATTAATAAAATTAATTAAAATTTCTTCAATATTTTAATTTTATTTTTAAAAACTTTTTATATTGGAGTGTAGCTAATTAACAATGTTGTGATAGTTTCAAAGGGAGAGCAAAGGAACTCAGCCATATATATATAAATATCCATCGTCCCCCACTCTCCTCCCATCCAGGCAATATTTTTCTTTATAAATTATATTTTTGTGTCTTTCTAAGAAAATGTTTTATCTGCTGGCATAAAGTCTCTTACATTATCAATTAAAATTTTTTAAGTTTTTTTTTCCTTTCATATTCATGTCTTCAATCCACCTGAAGTAGATATTTTTTAATATGATGTGAGGCAAAGGTCCAAGTGCACTGTATTTTTCCCCCAAGTGGATAGCCGATTACTGCAATATCAACTGCACCTATCTGCAAGGCCACTTCCATCCTATGTTAAGTCTGTCATATCCCAGGTCTGTTTCAGGGCTCTCTAATACACTTTGGGTCCATTTATCTCTCCCTATGCTTGTATCACAGTGTCTTCAGCGCAATACCTTTGTAATACGTCTCCTCATCTGATAAGACAAATGTCTATTACCCTTGATCTTCTTCCAGAGTACCTTAAATTTACCCAACAACTTGCTTTTTTCCTTTACTAACGTCAGGTTTTTTGCTCAGACTTTCTCAGATCGTTTCCTTCTTGAAGATGTCCTACGAGGTTCCTTTATTAAGAGTTCAATAATGTTAAAATTTCTCAGTGTTTGTTTTCCTAAACTACCTCTGTTTCATCCCCATTTTGAAAAATAGTTGTGCTAGAGAAAATCAGTATTTATCAAGTATCCACACAATTCTCTTCATTTACCAATCTCTTGCAGTTACTTTGGGACTTTGAGACTCATTCTGACCAAAGGACTGTGACTAGAAGTGACATGTTTCACTTCCAGACGAAAGCAGATAGAACCTGTGCCCCTCCATGTCCCTCTTTCCCTCCTGAAATGACTGATCTCATATGTCACGTAGCTCTGAATGATGCCACTACAGAAAGCAGGGCTTATGCCAGCCTGAGGCCCCGAGTGAGTGTGTGGAGCAGAAAGTCCTCTGACCTATACTGGGTGCATAATACGAGCCAGAAACTTCTGTGTTAAGCCGCAGAGGTTTCAGAGTTAATTTGTTTGTTACCATAGCATAATCTAACTTAATCTGGCCTATAGATGTAAGGGGCAAAAGTGAAAGTGTTCATCGCTCAGTCGTGTCTGACTCTTTGCGACCCCATGGACTGTAGCCTACCAGGCTCCTCTATCCATAGAATTCTCCAGGCAAGAATACTGGAATGGGTTACCATTCCCTTCTCCAGAGGATCTTCCCAAGCCGAGGATTGAACTCAGGTCTCCTTCATTATGAGTACATTCTTTACCATCTCAACCACCAGGGAAATAATTCTATATGAGTGATGTTATCCCTCAGGACATTTAAAACTATTTTCCTACAATCTTGTCTTTTCCACCTCTGTTGCTGAGAATTCAGCTGTCTTATTTTCATATCTTTACTGGTAATCTGTATTTTTTCTTTGACTAGTTTTAATATCTTCACTTTGTCTTAGACATTCTGAAGTTTTACAACAGTATGTTTAGGTGTGTGTATGTCTGCTTAAATTTATCTCACTGGGGATCCTTTGGGTGTTAGAATCTATGGTTACTATCTTTCATCAATTTCCCTTCTCCAGAGGATCTTCCCAAGCCGAGGATTGAACTCAGGTCTCCTTCATTATGAGTACATTCTTTACCATCTCAACCACCAGGGAAATAATTCTATATGAGTGATGTTATCCCTCAGGACATTTAAAACTATTTTCCTACAATCTTGTCTTTTCCACCTCTGTTGCTGAGAATTCAGCTGTCTTATTTTCATATCTTTACTGGTAATCTGTATTTTTTCTTTGACTAGTTTTAATATCTTCACTTTGTCTTAGACATTCTGAAGTTTTACAACAGTATGTTTAGGTGTGTGTATGTCTGCTTAAATTTATCTCACTGGGGATCCTTTGGGTGTTAGAATCTGTGGTTACTATCTTTCATCAATTGTAAAAATGTCTCATTGATGTGTCTTCACATATTGTCTTGTCTTTTCCTCTATTATCTTCTCTTGAAATTCTGGTTAGAGGCATACTGAACCTTCTCACTCCTCCATAATTCTTAACATCTTTGTCTAGCGATTACCAAGCAATTATCTCTCTGTGCTGCATTCTGTGAAATGTCCTCCAATCTATACTTACCACCCACCTCCCATTGTCTCTTCAGTTGCAGGATCCTCTGCTGTTAATTCTTCCATTAGCCTTTTAATTTTAATCATTTCATTTTTCATTTCTAGAAGTTTTATTTTGTTATTTTAAAAATATGACAGATAGTTTGATATAGTCTCTTTCTCCATCTTCACATTTTAATTTCCTTAATAATTTATCTTAACATATTAAGCACACTCACTTACTTTAAAATTTATCCATGCATTTAAACAATGACATATATTTCATCACTCATGTTCAGCACTTCAGAGTAAGAGAACTCCTCCACATATTTTAACTTAATATTATTATTATTTATAATTGCAAATATCTTCAAATATAAGAAACTTACCACTGGATCCTTCCCTGCCCCTAGCTATCTCATTCACTATGGACCCAGATCTCACTATACAATGTTCATTATTGTAGGTAAGTCACTATCACCCTATGTCTGCTGTTTAGTGTGTCTTTCCCCGGTTGCCAAGTCTGTCTCCAGTTAACCATGGTTCTGTTGCAAGTATCACAATTTTAATTTAGGGATCTGTAATTATTTCTCAGAGACCTACCTCCTCCTTTTCATGTTTCTAGACAGCTGCTAGATTTTGGAGAATGTCCAGAAGTTTGACCTTTGGTTAAAGGGTTGAAATTGTACAAACTTTGGTTTCTTAATACCATCTGCCTGGGAATAAAATTCTCTGGGTGGGAAGAAATGAAGGAAGGAAGGAAGGAAGACGATTTTTGGAAAATCTGTATATATGTCCTTCCTACTATAGAGAATGTGAGACTGTATGCCAATGTTGAGTTTCAATGATTATGGGTAGTTTCAACAGATAGCAGAGCTGCTATCTATCCATTGTTATAAATCCTGGCTTATCAACTGTACTAAAATTAACCTGCATTTTTAAAAAACTGATTTATGGTTTGTAACCATGAGTCAGTCCAATTCTTGCAGTGAGGGACAGGTATCACCTCTTTTGTAAACTTTCTAGACAAAATCATAGCAATGTTCTTTGATTTCATATGACAAAACAGATCCCACAGTGTTAAAAACAAAAAATCCTGGACTTGTTTTCATGTATCCACCGGGTATTTCCTACAGGTGTGATGGCCAGCATTACAGATGTAAATCTTAGGTATGACAGTGTTCACGAGGAATATTTAGCTGACACATATTTAGGGGTTTTCCACTTAAAGCATACGGATCCATTCTCAGTATCAGCACATAAAAACTACATTAGTCCCTTACCAAACCTTCTACCGTCCACCTGCTGGGCTGTACCCTGCAGGCCTGCAATTCTTGTACTTGGCCAGCTTCAAGACCAAACAAAGAGCCTGGAGTCAGCAACAGAGACATCAGTGGTTTCATGGATAGCAGATCTTACATGTCTGAAGTGGCAGGGGAGAGGTTACCAATTATAGGCTGGCTCACTGGTTACCAGGGAAACCTACAGAGGAACACACCCTCCACTGCCCTTTGATGAACTATCAATGTGGAGATAGTTCTAATCTAAAGATTAGAACAGTTACCATCTGGGGCCAGGAGCAAGTGTGTAAGCATTTACTGATTAGGCTCCATGACTGAGAGGGAAGGTCACTCTTATGAGTAGGGCAGAGGTGAAGTAAGAACCTGTCGAGCAGGGTATACAAGAGCAAGAGAACAGCCATCCTGAGTGGTCTGGCCACACAACAACGTATACCAAAACTTGATTGAGAGAATTAGCATTTATAAACCATGTTGAACTTATCTACAAAACAATTATTGTTGAAATTATCTACAAAACAAGCTTCCCTGATGGCTCAGTTGGTAAAAAGTCTGCCTGCAATGTGGGAGGCCCAGGTTCGATCCCTGGATGGGGAAGATCCCTGGAGAAGGAAATGGCAACCCACTCCGGTATTCTTACCTAGATAATTCCATGGACAGAGGAGCCCATTGGGCTGCAGTCCACGGGGTTGCAAAGAGTCGGAAGCAACTGAGTAACTAACACTTCCACTTTCACAAAAGAGTCAGATTCACAGATAGAGAGGACAGATTTGTAGTTGTCAAGGGTGGGAGCGTGGGTGAGGGAGGGAGAGACTGGGAGTTCGGGATTAGCAGATGGGAACTATTATATATAGCATGGATAAACAAGATCATACTTCATAGTGCATGGAATTATATTCAATATCCTATAATAAGCTATCATCAGCTCCTTATAGCAAAATTCAGGCTAAAAGTAAAGAAAGTGGGGAAAACCAGTAGGCTATTTAATGACCTCAATCAAATCCCTCATGTTATACAGTGGAGATGATGAATAGATTCAAGGGATTAGATCTGGGAGATAGAGTGTCTGAAGAATTATGGATAGAGGTAACATTGTACGAGAGTCAGTGAACAAACCATCCCAAAGAAAAAGAAATGCAAGAAGGCAAAGACGTTGTCTGAGGAGGCTTTACAAACAGCTGAGAAAAGAAGAGAAATAAAAAGCAAAGGGCAAAGGGAAAGATATACCCAATGAATGCAGAGATCCAGAGAAAAGCAGGGAGAGACAAAAAGGCCTTCTTCCATGAATAATGCAAAGAAATAGAGAAAAACAATAGAATGGGAAAGACTAGAGATCTCTTCAAGAAAACTGGATATGTCAAAGGAACATTTCATGCAGGATGGGCATGATAAAGGACAGAAACGGTAAAGACTTAACAGAGGCAGAAGATGCACCAAGAATACACAGAAGAACTGTACAAAAAAAGGTGCTGATGACCTGGATAACCACGATGGTGCAGTCACTCACCTAGAGCCAGACATCCTGGAAGTGAAGTCAAGTGGGCCTCAGGAAGCATTACTATCAGTAAAGCTAGTGGAAGTGATAGAATTCCAGCTGAACCATTTAAAATACTGAGAGATAATGGTTTTAAAATGCTGCACTCAGTATGTCAGGAACTTGGAAAACCCAGCGGTGGCCACAGGTCTGGGAAAGATCAGTTTTCATCCCAATTCTAAAGAAGGGCACTGCTAAAGAATATTCAAACTACTGGACAGTTGGGCTTACTTCCCATGCTAGTAAGGTTATGTTTGAAATCCTTCAAGCTAGGTTTCAGTAGTACATGAATTGAGAATTTTCAGATATACAAGCTAGGCTTAGAAAAAGCAGAGGAACCAGATCTGTTTGCAATCAAATTGCAAACATCAGCTGGATCATAGAAAAAGCAAGGGGATTCCAGAAAAATATTCATGGCTGTTTCATCGACTATGTTAAAGCCTTTGACTGTGCTGATCACAAAACAAAACAAAAAAAACAAAACAAAACAAAACAAAAACAACAAAAAAAACCAACCATGAAAAATTACTAAAGAGATGTGAATACCAGATCATCTTACCTGTCTTCTGAGGTCCCATATGCGGGTTAAGAAGCAACAGTTAGCACCTTACATGGAACAAATGACTGGTTCAAAATTGGGAAAGGAGTATGACAAGGCTGTATATTGTCACCCTGTTTATTTAAATTACATGCAGAGTACATCATGTGAAATGCCAGACTAGATGAGTTACAAACTGGAATCAAGATTGTTGGGAGAAATATCAACAACCTCAGATATGCAGATGATACCACTCTAATGGCAGAAAGTGAAGAGGAACTAAAGAGCTTCTTGATGAAAGTGAAAGAGGAGAGTGAAAAAGCTGGCCTAAAACTCAACATTCAAAAAACTAAGGTCATGGCATCTGGTGCCATCACTTCATGGCAAATAGAAAGGGAAAAAGTGCAAGCAGTGACAGATTTTCTCTTCTTGGGCTCCAAAATCACTGCAGATAGTGACCGCAGCCATGAAATTAGAAGACACTTGCTTCTTGAGGGAAGGCTATGACGAACCTAGAATGCATTATTAAAAAGCAAAAGTATCACTTTGCTGAAAAACGTCTATAGAGTCAAAGCAATTGTCTTTCCAGTAGTCACGAATGGATGTGAGAGTTGGACCATAAAAAAGGCTGAGTGCCAAAGAATTAATGCTTTTAAATTGCAGTGCTGGAGAAGATTCTTGAGAGTCCCTTGGACAGCAAGAATATCAAACCAGTCAATCCTAAGGGAAGTCAACCGTGAATACTCATTGGTAAGACCGATGTTGAAAATGAAGCTTCAATACTTTGGCCACCTGATACGAATAGCCAACTCATTGGAAAAGACCTTGATGCTGGTAAAAGAAGAGTGGGACACAGGATGAGATGGTTGGTATCACTGATTCAATGGACATGAACTTGGGAAAACTCTGGGAGATTGTGAGGGACAGGGAGTCACAAAGAGTCATACATGACTTAGAGACTGAACAACAACAATAAACCATAATGGAAAGGGATATGAAAAAGAACATATATGTACATGTATAACAATGACTCTGCTGTGCAGCAAAAATTAACACAACATACATCAATTATGAAAAACCATGAAAAATTATGGTTCAATAAAACCATAAATAAAATGGTTTCAATAAAATAAATTAAATACTGTTGAAAGAAATAGTTTATCTGTATTAGTTTCTTAAGGCTGTCATAATAAAGGATCACAAACTTTATGAAAACTAGAGAAATGTCTTCTCTCACAATCTGGAGGCCAGGGGTCTGACATCAAGCTGTGACAGAGTCAAGTCCCTCTGGCGTGTCTAGTGGAGTTTCCTGCCTTGCCGCTCCCCGCTTCTCGTAGCCCTAGTTGGTCCTTGGCTTGAGGCAGCGCAGCTCCCACCTTCAACACCCGCTTCCCCTCTGTGTCTTCACATAGTCTCTCCTTCTCTATGCCTTGCTTTGGGTGCTCAGTGGCTCAGTCGTGTCCCACTCTTTGTAACCCATGGACTGTAGCCCACCAGGCTCCTCTGTCATGGGATTCTCCAGAGAAGAATACTCGAGTAGGTTGCCATGACCTCCTCCAGGGGATCTTTCTGACCGAGAGATCAAGCCCAAGTCTCCTGCACTGACAGACAGATTCTCTACCAGTGAGCCACTCGAAGGCCTTTCTGTGTGTCTTACTTCTTCTTATGAGAACACCAGTCTAACAGAAGTAGGGCCCTCCTCCTACTCCAGGGTGGCTTCATCTTAGCTAATTATACCTGAGATTACTCTGTTTCCAAATAAGTCACAGTCTATAATGCTGGGGGTTAGGACTTCAACATACCTTTCACAAGGACACAGTTCAGTCCAGGAAGACCATTTATTCCTCCAGAGAGGAACATCTTTCAACAAACGGGTTATGTTGTCTTAGAGCCACTGGGCTTTGTTTTCTCTGGAGTATTTTAGATGCCAGGGTTTCAGTTTTCATTAAGCAATGCTATAAGAAATGGCTTAAAGAGTGACACAGTTGTATTTACTAATCAAAGTCATTAGGAACACTGCCCAATTTGATTTTTTTTCAGAACTCAGTGTGACAATATTTCCATTTCACTGACTTATTGGTTTTCTTTTAGAGTCAACGGGAATCATATATTTAATTGTGTGGATTTTCTTTTCTTGCTTTGTTTGCCAGGAAACTTAAGATTCGGTCATAACTTAATTTTAATAACTTTGTAGGATGCTGCATCTACCTATCTGTATTTTTATTTCTCCTGGTGTTGATATTTTATTTACATTTGGGTGTTAAATAATTTTTAAAATTACTTTTTATATTATTACAAGTTACTTGAATACTTTCTTTTAAAATGTAGGTAATAGGTAGAAAAAAAATAAATTCCCCTTTATCTCTCTCTGCCTCTTTTTCTTTGTCATCCACAGATTTCCTTGTTGTTCAGCTGATCCATCACTGAATGGCTAATCAAAGATTATAAGCCATCAACACTCTATATTACAGTTCTTTTGAAGTGGATGATTCACAGGTAAACAGGGAAAGGGGGCAAAACAATGACTCACTTTATTTTTGAGCAATAATTTAGATCTCACTGACTTCATTCAAAGATTTTTTTTGAAAACCCCCAAAATAGCATCAGACGTAGCACTGAAAATCACACTAAAAACACCAAGAAGTAAACTTAAACTGAAGAAAATTGAACTTGGAGGATAAGTTATTTGAAAAAAAAAAAAAACACACAGAGAATTTAGCAGAATATGATTTAGAAAGAAAGTAATCACCAGTAAGATGAAAGATGTGGACGACAATGGAGAACTGACATATGACTGACTCTTGTCTTTGAAGATGTGAATGAATAAATGGAACTGTAAAAATGTACATAATAGAAGAATTTTCTGAAATAAAGGAGATCTTGAAATTACACTTGAAAAGGCTCACCACATTCCAAGAAAATTTAATAAAAGCTTTTTTCTAAAACTTCAAGGATTGAAGAAAAAATCCTACAGTAATCTAGGCAGAGGGAACAAGGTCACCTTCAAACAAAAAAGAGAAATCATATGCTTAGAAGAAAAAAATGTGGAAAACATATACCAGATATTTAATATAAATTACTCTAAAGATGGATTTATTGGGAATTTTTACCCTCTATTACTAATTTCTGATTGTTTTAATTCTTACCATATAGTTTGTTTTCATAATGAACAAAAATTTTAAACATTTCTTTCTTTTGAATCTTCTTTCTTTCCTTTCTTAGAGGAAGAACTGTTCCACCTTCCTTCCAAGAATAAACATCTCATAGTTCCATCTTCTGTGGAATATTAGTCTATTGATTATCCCCTCTGTTCTTAATTTCCATGTTTCTGGTTCTAGCAGCTTCTTCACTTCACTCTATAAACACAGTTGTCTCCTGTCCCTAAGCCTAGAGCAGACTCCCAGTTCCCACCTGAAGTCTTATTACGACAAGGCTCCAAACATCCCCTAATCTGTCTCCATCTTCCAGCTTCCCCAACCCCTGAGACTCTTCTACAGTGTCCTGGAATTCACGAGTCCTCACTCACATCACTTTTCATTGCTAGCAGTCTGGTTCAAGCCACTATTATTTCTTGCCTCCATTACTGCAATAGCTTCTGGCCTATTCACCATTGTTCTGTGATTTATCCTAGAGAGAGAAGCCAGAGTAACCCTTTAAAAATATGCCTGACCATATTTTTGTTCCACCCAAAAGTCTACAGTAGCTTCTCATTCCATTCAGCATGAAAAGCAAAGGGCTTGCAAAGTCCGCCACCCTACATCCCCTGTTCCAACTCAGTGGTCGTCCTCAGTTCTCCTGCCTCTCACCCACAACTCTCTCTAACCCAGCCACACTGGCATCCTTGCTATGTCTCGAAAACTCCAGACACATACTCACCCTGTTGTTCAGTCACTCAGTCCTGTCTGACTCTGCAACCCCATGGACTGCAGATCACCAGGCCTCCCTGTCCCTCACAGTCTCCTGGAGTGTGCTCAAACTCATGTCCATTGAGTCGGTGATGACATCCAACCATATCATCCTTTGTTGTTGCCCCTTCTCCTCCCGCCTTCAATCTTTCCCAACATCAGGGTCTTTTCAAATGAGTTGGCTCTTCAAATCAGGTGGCCAAAGTATTGGAGTTTCAGCTTCAGCATCAGTCCTTCCAGTGAATATTTAGGACTGATTTTCTTTAGGACGGACTGGTTTGAGCTCCTTGTAGTCCAACGGACCCCTCAAGAGCCTTCTCCAGCATCACAGTTCAAAAGTATCAATTATTTGGTGCTCAGCTTTCTTTATGATCGAACTCTCACATCAACACATGACTACTGGAAAAACCATAGCTTTGACTAGATGGACCTTTCTTGGCAAAGTAATGTCTCTGCTTTTTTATATGCTGTTTAGGTTTGTCATAATTTTTCTTTCAAGGAGCAAGTGTCTTTTAATTTTGTAGTTTCAGTCATCATCTACAGTTATTTTGGAGCCCAAGAAAATTAAGTCTGTCACTGTCTCCATTGTTTCCCCATTTATTTGCGTGAAGTAATAGGACCAGATGCCATGATCTTAGTTTTTTTTATTTTCTAAAGATTTTTAGTTTTTTAAAC
>SJYC01054120.1:0-17195 GCA_006408675.1 Madoqua kirkii
GTAGTTCAGTCATCATCTACAGTTATTTTGGAGCCCAAGAAAATTAAGTCTGTCACTGTCTCCATTGTTTCCCCATTTATTTGCGTGAAGTAATAGGACCAGATGCCATGATCTTAGTTTTTTTTATTTTCTAAAGATTTTTAGTTTTTTAAACGAGTTTTTTCACTCTCCTCTTTCACCTTCATCAAGAGACTCTTAAGTTCCTCTTCTCTTTCTGCCATAAGACTGGTATCAGCTGCATATCTGAAGTTATTGACAGTTCTCTCAGCAGTCTTGATTCCAGCTTGTGCTTCATCCAGCCCTGCATTTCACATGATGTCCTCTACATAAAAATTAAGCAAGCAGGGAGACAGTATACAGCCTGATGTACTCCTTTCCCAATTTTGAACCAGTCTGTTTTTCTATGTCCAGTTCTAGCTGTTGCTTCTTGACCTGCATACAGGTTTCACAGGAGGCAGGAAAGGTGGTCTGGTATTCCTATCTTTATGCCTAACTCTTCTCTCTCCTTGAAATGTTTTTCCCTCAAAAATCCACAAGGCCACTCTTTTACCAATGCCTATTCTTCCTTTAAAAGTCACCTTCTCAATAAAATTTACTATACTTAACATTTCAACCCACATTCTCTCCTGCAGTCTCAATCTCCTTTGTGTGTGTGCATGCTAGGTCACTTTACTCATGTCTGACTCTGCGACTCTATGGACTGTAGCCCACAGGGCTCCTCTGTCCATGGGATTCTCCAGGAAAGAATACTGGAGTGGGTTACCATGCCCTCCTCCCAGGGATCTTCCAGACCCAAGGATTGAACCCAAGTCTCTTATGTCTCCTGCACTGGCAGGTGAATTCTTTACCACTAGAGCCACCTCGAAAGCCCCAAGCTCCTTTATCCTGCTTATTTTTTAATATCATTTGTCACTTTCTAATATATAGAATTTACTTATTTAGTTTATATTTATCAATTTTTGTCTGTCTCTCTCCCACACACATTAGAATGTAAGTTCGACAAGGCAGTAAACTTTTCATGTTTTATTATTGATGTATCTCAAGTATCTATTAATAGGATGATGCCTAGTACATAGCAGTCACTCAAAAGAAATCTGTTGACTGAAAAAAATGGTTCACAGCCTTGTCAAACCTAATGCACCCTTTTACAAGAAATATGGGTTAATATCTTTTAACATTGTAAAGAGGAAGTCATAAGCTACCTACACATGTAGTTTTTTAAAAATTCAAATACTGAAAGGAAAATATAAACATGTGATTCAATGTGGAACTGCTCAGGGAGCCCTAAACTAAAAGAACCAATGAAGCAGTCAGATGCTTGCACCCATCTGTAGAATCATCATGAAAGGGATAGCACAAAATGAACTGTATTGCTGATTCTAAGTCCAGGAATGGCACTATCATTTCACTACGTGAAAAACAGTTTACATTTATATATAAAATAGATTCTAGACTCACATAAATATAAACAGCTTTTTCATCTACACGAATGAGCAGCAGGACAATCAGTTCACACAGGATGTGAGACAGTTCTTTGGGGAGCAGGACTGTCCTGGGCATTGCAAGATGTACAGTGTCACTGTCCCAACCAACTGCATTCCAGTAGTTCCCTACCTACAATTACCGAAACAAGCAAAATCACGCTGGTGAATTTCCAAACCAGCTCCTGGAGGTACTTTCACCCCAAGAGATCTTGATCTGTAAGTCCAGTGGCCTTTGACAAGCTTCTCCTCACTTCTCCTCTCATCTTTCCCTTTCCCCTCCCCCAGTTCCTGCCTGGGGTCCTAGTCTCACTCCTCCCTCCCCCCTGCCCTCCTGGGCTGACCTTTTTCCTCTCCACATGATCTTCAACTAAGTCTCAGAGTTTTGTTTCTACTGATGGTATTCAAAGTTACACTTCCAACTGTTACTTTGTCACTGAGACACAGAAAGCCTCCAATTATACGTATCCAAAATCAGTGATCTTCTTTCAAAACCTGTTATTCCATCAGCTGTACCTATTTATGTGAATGACATCATCCACTTAGTCTAGAAAGGACAACCATGACATCATCCACTTAATCTAGAAAGGACAACCACCTTTGTCTCCTACTCCTCACTCTTGAATCCAGCTGATTGTACCATTCTGTCCATTTGCCCCCCAATGTCTCATATTGGCTTCCTTTTTATCACTAGTTCAAACTCTCATCAGCTATAACTTAGAATATCGTCACAGCCTCCTAACTAGTACTTCTAGGCCAATTTATTTTTTGATACATCCACAAAAGGAGTTTCTCCAGACACTATTAAATCTTTTAATCATATCATTTATACTTAGCTTTAGGAACTTCCCTGGCAGCTCAGTGGTAAATTAGCCTGCAATGCAGGAGATGTAGGTCAGGAAGATTCCCTAGAGTAGGCAATGGCAACCCACTCCAGTATTCTTGCCTGGAAAGTCCCATGGACAGAGGACACTGACCAGCTATAGTTCATGGGGACACAAAGAGTTGGACATGGCTGAGCAACTATGCACACAAACACACACACACACACAGAGTACTTGGCATATTATAAGCATTCAATTATAATGTTTAATTGAGTGTTCATTATATGCCAGGCCGTATACTAAATGCTTCTCACTTTTAGTCTGCACAGCCACATGACAAGATAGGAATGATTCATTATTCACAGTAGGAATTATTATTATTTAAATTTTAAAGATAAAAAAGTTTGGGGAGGTTAAACAACTTACCTGAGGTCACAGAACTAGCTCCAAAGGGACAACAGCAAGATTCTAGGTCTATCTGGCTTCTAAAAAAATCCCTGATTTTGCTTTTTTTTTCCTTTTCATTTTAATTTTTTGGATACAACTTTCTCATATTGTCTCTAGCCTAATCACTACCTCCTATTCAGTCTCTGCATCTGTGCCACCTGCCTTTTCCTTCCCCCTCCATTCTTCCAATCCATAGGTTCTTCTTTTGGTTCACTTATTTCCATATTTAGTAAAGATTTATTATCAGCTCTTTCAAGGAATCCTTCACAGCAGGCTCCCCTCTTTCACTGCGCCCACCACATCCGACAGAGCCCTCCTCCCTACTCTCTCTTCCCAGCTACTAAGAAAAGGGGTGGAGGAAAAAAAGAATGTGCTGGGGGGTCGAGGCGGGGGGCCGGTGAGGGCGAAGGGTAGGAGGGGGAGGACGAAAGGTGGGGGCACCCCCAACCTCCGGAAGTTCGAATACAAAAGACTCCTTGCATTTTTTAAGCTTTCCTCCGCGGATCTGTGTTGCTTTCTGGTTCTAATAAAATGAACTAAGTCCGTAAAAAGTGCTTTGTAAACTGTAAAGTGCTTTACAAACGTAATGGGCAATTATTCACTCTTCCTTTGCATGCCCGGGGCTTCAACTGAGTGAGCCACACACTAGATGTTCCAAGCAGAGGATGCCACTTGTTTGGGTGAAAGGAGTAACGCTCTAATGTGGTCTTGGCCAGAGGAAATCTCTTGCTTGTCATAACTGCCAGCTCAAAACTTCATCAGAATTGCCACGTGCGAATAAGACAGGAAGAAAATGGTATTAGCCTGAAAACTCCCTGTTTAAAAACCTCTCTCGGAGTGTTTCACACCTCCAGCTCCCAGGAAGTTTTAAGTTTTTGCAAACGTCCTCCCGTTACCTTCTTAGCTCCCCGGCCCTATCCCTTCCCTCCCGGGCCTCTCAGCTTCCTCGCCGACCCAGCCCTCGGACCCTCGCCCCGAGGGCGGAGACTACAAGTCCCGGCGTGCCCCGCGCACCCGCCGGGTGCACTGGGGCTGGGCGCGTGGCGGCCGGCGAGCTCTGCACCGGGGAAAGCCTCCCGGCGCTGGCCATGCGGGGAGGTAAGTGATCTCTCGTGCTACGAGGGCACTGGGAACGCGCCCGTCCTACCCCTCCCTGCCCAGGATGGAAGGAAACGAAGAAAGCCACGAGAAAAGCTGTCCTGCCCTCCCTCGTCTCTGCTGTGTGTCCGGTGCTCCTGCAGCTTGTTGTACCCCCGAGTGTGTTATCTGTCACCCCAGAGTGGAAGTAGGGGCATAAGCGTGCCCGGCCCCGTGGAGCGCTGCGGCTCCCCGGGGGCTGCAGGGCGGAGCTAGCAGGAAGGGACCGGGAGATGGCAAGGCTCGGCTGGGCGCTTACCGAGCGCCACACCTCCCTACTCCCTTTCCAAAGATGAGTTCCCCTGGGAAGCCCTCAGTCCCAAAGACAAACTATTTCTTCTTGAAAATCTTAGCCAGAAACTTCCCCCTCTATCACCAGTGCCATAAGCGAGTTGTTTGGCTGTCGGACGTGACCGCTGATTCAAGAGTCTCTCCGGCATCTCCTCTTCTGCGCTATGTTCTGCCCCCACCGCGCCCCCTCCAGGCCCGCCTCAGTTTCCCCTAGAGACCCTCTAGGGCCCTGCTGAGCTCGTCCCTGCCCTTCGGCGACTTCTTGAGACGACTTCTGCAGCGCTGTGTACCCAGGTCTGCTCTCGGAGATCCGGGCTGGAGACGCCTGCGGGCGGATACCTGGAGGCAAGGCAGGGAGGATGGTTCCCCCGGGGAGGGTGCTTACTCACTGGGGGATGAGAGATCAATAAAAGAAGCCCATTGAGGCACCAGTTTCCCATCCTTCCTGACCCATCTCCCTTCCTATCTGAGCTCATTTCCAAGTGTCCCCGAAAGTACTGCTCCGGAATCTCAGCACGAGGACTTCCAAAGTTACTTTAGCACATCCCATGATATCCTGGATTAGAGGGTCGTGTTGGTTTGTAACTCTGTCTCTCACTCCTCTTACACACACAGACACAAACACAATGCATGCTGCGCATTCTGCAAATACAAGAATACCACGACACTACGCACACCACAAACACACACATAGACCACAGGTGCAACACCCACACATATTACACAGCATACGCTTATCACACATACTGCATTTATGCTATGCCCTACACACACCAGGCACCACACTACACACAAATACACTTAATTTTTATTAGCAGAGAAGAGAGTTAATATCACTTTATTGGAGGCAGTGAGGAGGAATGGTTGAGTACTAGTATAGATGCTTATACCCACAAATGTCAGTTTACGCCAAAATTAGAAATTAGCTGATGAATGAAACCTCCTGTTGTCAGGATATGTGGCTCATTTTTTTATAAAATGGGATTGATTTTTCACAACACCTTCTGAAACCCATACCCTTGTCTAACAGGCAAATTTTGATCACAACAGGCAAGACAGTAAGTGATGCCTTCTAGACCTAGGAAGAAATTCTTGGAGAAATAGAATCCTTTCTCCTGTGAGGGTGTCTGAGAGTCAGTATAACTACACTTGCTTTGCCTCTCTTCTTTCAAGAGTGGTGGGCTGAACCCAATATTGTTCTAAGCAGTGCCATGACAGTGCCGCCAGGGTACTCTCTTTTCTATCCCCTGCCCCCAGGACTCACAGCCCAGCCCCCTTTCATTTCAATTTAGTTGGAAAACAGTTTAGACACCGCACATCAAGTTCAAAAGCATTATGGAATCTGCTGGTGAAAGAGTCCTCTGTCTCCAGAAGAGTTCATCATTTTGATCATTGGTGATAAAACAAACCAAGAATAAAAACCCACTTGTTTGAGCTGTGCTCAAAAAATAGTACTCAAAAATAAAAGTATATTTAGAAGTCTTCCCTAAATTATTATTTGCTCTTTCAAGGGGGCAATGGCAAAGATGCGCAGAGAGAGCATTTGAAATTTTTCTCAGCGATGATCAAGAAGTTGAAAATTTCTAATACCATTCCTACAATAAGGGGAAGAAAATTGACTTTGAACTTCAGATTGCAAATTTAGATCATAGTTGCTGATTTTCTAGTACCCTTAAAAATTGCTAAAGAAAAGACAGACCAACAGCTTTCTCCTCTATTCTGCCCAGTCTATACAGTATTACAGCAGAAAATGACTTTGTCTAGGATCCTTCTGCCCTACCTTGAGAGGTTTTGTTGACATCTTGACCTAAAAGTGTGCAAATTTTGTTTATTTCAATGACAACCATTTATGTTTCTAGTTATATACAATATGTTTGTGGAAAGGAATGTTTCCCTTGAGCAGTAGTTCCCAGTCAAGCAAGAGGACTGTAAGATTGATCAGAACTTAATCAAAAGATCACGCCTGGCCTTTATTCTACCTTCCCCTTTCCTGAACTGGGACTTAGGATGGTGGAAGATATTATGAATTTGGGGGTTGGCACAAATCTTCTTTTTCATATGTAATTAATATAGTAGCAGGTGCTCATAGAAAAGAAATGTTGAATTTGTTGAATTATGCTCTTTACGCAACTGGGGACATCTGGTAAAATGAAACCTCCCAGACTAATTGTTTTTGTTTCATAGGATAAAGTTTGTTTTATTTTCAGTTTTTGGCTGACTTCATCTGGTAGGATGAATGCCAAAATTAAAGAATGTGGGCGTTCTCAGGCGATCTGGTCATCTCCTTTGCATCCTCTCTGAAATATGTTACTTCCTGCATAATGAAGTAAAAGGATTTTCTGCTGGGCAGTGCTTTCCTTATTCTCACAAAGAGCTTGAAAGCCAGCCCTGGGAACTTTGTCAGCAAAAGAGTAACACAGGACTGCAGCTTCTGGGTGTTCACTGAATATAGCCCGTAGGCACTGGACTTTCTCTTATTTTCTCTCCCACAGGGAAGAAAAAAGATAGTTTGACACATGGCATTCATGCTCAAAACAGCAAAGACATGTGATGCGGAAACAAGGAAGAGGAGGGAGAAAATAATAGCTTCTTGATACAGTTTGTTTTCCTTTGATCAAGACAGGTGCAGGGAGAATTCTGCAGCTTGGGGACTTGTGATTCATTCACTTCCACTAATTGTGTTGAAGGTAGTTAGCAAAAGTGAACAGGCACACTGTAGCTTTAAAAAGTCAGCCATGAACCAGAAGGCAGTTGGTGCAGCTTGTGTGTGATTCCTAACGTCATGTTGGCTGAGAGCCAGCCTGGTTTTATTTCACTGTGTCAAATTGTACCTCCTTATTGAATTCCTTTGCCAGCCTACTTTGTGAAAGAAAACATTGGGGTTTCTTTGGCTGTTCTTGATAAGCCTATAAAAAATGACATGTTTTAGTTGCTTCTAGGTAGGTTTTCTTTTTACTCTTCCACAAGAAAAGAAAATAATAATAATAAGACTATGTAGTGTGGTGTTGCAGAGTATCATTGTGTGTTTTGTTTTGTTTCTGAGATGCTTAGAAAATGGTGAATGTGTAACAGTTTCCAACTGAAGTGAAATCATTCTTTTGGCATGGAACAATCAGCACTATCTTCTGTCTACTCTGTAACGGTGTGTGGATGTATGTTAATATCTAGATGTATATGAAATGTTGGATTTCTCTATGAATGATCTAAGTGGTATAGTGCCTGGAAGTTTGTGTGTGTGTGTGTGCGTGTATGTCAGCAGTGAAGATTATCCCACACTTGCAGTATTATTTGTTAATCATCGACTTCTGTAACAGTGATAAAATCTTGTGAATATTCTAAATGATGCACTTGTCGTGTCAGAGTAATCCCTAGGGAAGAAGTGCTATGTTAATATCTAGATGTATATGAAATGTTGGATTTCTCTATGAATGATCTAAGTGGTATAGTGCCTGGAAGTTTGTGTGTGTGTGTGTGCGTGTATGTCAGCAGTGAAGATTATCCCACACTTGCAGTATTATTTGTTAATCATCTACTTCTGTAACAGTGATAAAATCTTGTGAATATTCTAAATGATGCACTTGTCGTGTCAGAGTAATCCCTAGGGAAGAAGTGCCGAAGTATAAAGTGATTTGAGAGGAAATGTATTTAATTTATGGCTTCAGCTCTAGAAGAACAAGCACGTTTCAGAAGTAGTTTTTTTTTCCCCCAGCAGTTTTGTTTGTAGCTTTTTCATCTTGCTAATTGCATATTAATTGTAGAGGGATTTTATTTTTTCTGTGTTCTTCCTACTAAACAAAAAGACAAAGTGATGGATGCTACTGTATCTCCTTGAATGTTTTGATGATTTTTACATAAATCTAATGAGCTGCCTACCCTCTCTTACACACACACTCACACACACACACACACGCAGCACCTTTCTGTGTTAAGGACTATCTGACATTTTCCTGAGCTGCCAGCTTTACTAGAGCATGGCCATCTCACAGACAGGTTTTTAAGGTTTTCATTGAGAATATATGAGGTGGGGGAATATTTGCTGACAAAAGCTTTAAGTGCTCTTTTGCATCGCAGTGAAAAAAGAGAGGAGAAGTGGGAGTGGACAGAAAAAAAAAAACAGTAGGAAAAAAAGAAATCACAGCCCGAGGTGGAAAGGGGAGGAAAAGGGGGATTGTTTTTGTCGACTTTGACTCATTTATGAGTTGCAGTGTCTTAAGTGAGAGCTTGGCACTGGGAGAAGCTGTGCCAGTTCACACAGCACTTGTTTTGAACAAGGATTCAATTTCATTTGCAAATGCTTATTGTCGAGGCAGGGAGTGCCAGCACAGATGAAAGCACCCCAATCTGTCTCCTCCAATTCTTTAGGTTTAATCACATCTCTCCAATCGCTGAGGGAACTGGAGATTTAAGCAAACATATACGTGAATTGGTGTGAGGCTGTAAAAGGGACCATTATGTTTCCGATTCAGAATATATATTCTTCTCTCACTTTCAAAGAATTAAACACGAGCTTTTCTCCCTTATTGATTAGTTGCTGAAGTAAAGGAACCCTGCAGCCTCCCCATGCTATCTGTTGACATGGAAAACAAGGAAAATGGCTCTGTCGGTGTAAAAAAGTAAGTGAAACTGGCTTGTGAGTTCTGCTTCTGCAAACAACAGAGGGACTTGGGTTCTATTTTTATACTTCTTGCTTATCTACTACAGTACACTGTGGGGGTTGTCTTGGTTGATTGTCTACACTAGCGACCAGCTTCCCCTCTCCCCCCAGCCTCAATTGCCTTTTTCTGTATTCCATTTTTAAGAGATGACTCAGACATAAAAGTGCATAAAGGGTTAGTGTATCAGGCTTTAAAACAGGGAAGGGTGAAGATTCCAGCCCTGAATTCTGAATATTGGAACAAAAACACAGAGCAAACATAGACTCTGCCTCCCAAGTCCGTAGGCTACAAGGGGTATGGTGGGGGGGTGTGTGGTGTGTGTGGGTGTGTGTGTGTGTGTGTGTGTGCGTGCGTGCGGGGGAACGGAAAAGAGAGACTGAGTCTTTTTTGAATAAAACCACCCATCTCAAAACTTAAAGCTATAGGAAGGGAAGGAAAAAAGTGTCAGTAAGAATACTAAGTTTAACAACTTCTCTGTCCTCATTTTATAAACTGTTTCTTGAATGTGAAACATTTCTGTATATACCAAAGTCTCTTTTTTACATCTGCTCTTAACAGTTGAAACATCTGATTATATTTATTGTGAGTTATACGCTTGATACTTTTAAATAGGAAAATTTAGTTGCATTGTGTGGGGTATTCTGAAATACCCCACATATTTTAGACATAAAATATCTGTAAGTGTATGAAAAAATATTTATTCTAAGAGTTATATTTTGGCTCTAACCACATTGCTTACAAGGAAGAAGTATGCTCCAAGACAGTATTGTCTGTTTCATTTTTTCCCTGTCATTTTAGTTTAAAATCTCCTTCAGCTTGAGTTTCAGAAGAAGCTAATGTAATCTGTAGAGCTGTGATAACTAAATGAAGAAATAGTATACTATATATATTTATGAATAGAAGGTGTCTTTTATATTAAAGTTACATTAAACTTGATAAAATCTGCTTTAAAATTTTCTCCTGTAATTTATGTATCAATGCCATGCTTCCATGCTTGATCCCATGTTTGAAGTTTGGAGAAAGTAGATGGAGGAGGAATGAAAGAAACAGATGCTTTTTTTAATGTGTCGGTTAGACCAACTGCTTCCAATAATACCCTGAGCTGTGTTGAAAATGTCCTGCACAGATACTGTCCACCATGGTAGTCACAAGCTGCATGTGGCAATTAAAAACTTGAAATGTGACTAATGTAACTGATGAACTGAACTTTTAATTTTATTCAATTTAAATCAATTTTAAAAGTTAACAACTTCATTGAAATATGATTGCCATATAATAAACTGCATGTGTTTAAAGTATAAAATATGATAAGCTCTGACATTTGTATACACCCATGAAACCATTACCAAAATTAAGATAACAAACATATCCATCATCCCCACAGGTTCCTCATAAACCTTTATAATCTCTCCCTCCTGCCCTTCTCTGCCCTCATATTTCCCAGGCAACACTGGTAGTCTCTCACTGAAGATTAGTTTATTTTTCCTAGATTTTTATATAAATGGAATTATTCAGAATATACTTTTTTAGGGGGAGGGAAGTGGTCTGGTTTCTTTCTCCCAGAATAATTAATTTAGGATTCATTTATGTTATAATATGTATCAATAGTTCATTGATTTTTATTACTAAGTGATGTTTTATTGTATACAACACTTTGTTCATTGTTTGTCCACCCACTTGTTCATAGACTTTGGGTTGTTCCCATTTATTAGGGATTACAGCTGAACTGCCTTGGTCACTTGTGTACAGGTGTGTGTGTGAACATACACATTTTTCTGGGATAAGTATCTAGGAGGGAAGGGACTGGGCCACGTGGTAAGTTAAGTGAGTGAAGTCACTCAGTCGTGTCCAACTCTTTGCGACCCCATGGACTGTAGCCTACCAGGCTCCTCTGTCCATGGGATTATCCAGGCAAGAACACTGGAGTGGATTGCCATTTCCTCCTCCAGCTGATCTTCCCCACCTAGGGATCAAACCTGGGTCTTCCACATTGTAGACAGACGCTTTACCATCTGAGCCACCAAGGAAGGCCATGTGCAAGGCATATGCTAAACTTTGTAAGAAACTGCCAAACTATTTTCCGAACTAGTTGTGCCATTTTACATTCCCACCAGCAGTGTGTGAGCATTCCAGTTGTGCTGTGTCCTCAGGAACTTGGTGTGATCAGTCTTCTTTATCTCATTAGCTGTGTTTTGTTTTGTTTTGTTTTATAATGTGAAGATTGCTTTGTGTACTATGACCATTTTAACAACATTAATTCTTCCAATCCAAGAGCATGGTATATCTTTCCATTATTGGGTCTCCACATTGTAGACAGACGCTTTACCATCTGAGCCACCAAGGAAGGCCATGTGCAAGGCATATGCTAAACTTTGTAAGAAACTGCCAAACTATTTTCCGAACTAGTTGTGCCATTTTACATTCCCACCAGCAGTGTGTGAGCATTCCAGTTGTGCTGTGTCCTCAGGAACTTGGTGTGATCAGTCTTCTTTATCTCATTAGCTGTGTTTTGTTTTGTTTTGTTTTATAATGTGAAGATTGCTTTGTGTACTATGACCATTTTAACAACATTAATTCTTCCAATCCAAGAGCATGGTATATCTTTCCATTACTTTGAATCATTTTCAGTTTCCTTTATCAGTGCTTTACAGTTCTCTCCTTGGTTATTAGGTATGGTTTTAATTTTCATTTCTGTAATGACTAAGGATGTTGAGATTTTTTTATGTGCTTGTTGTATCTATAGATCTTCTTAAGTATTGTTCAGATCTTTTGCTCATCTTTTTATTGGGCTGGTTTTTAAATATTATTATGTAGAATTTTTACATATTCAGGATACAAGTCCTTTGTTATATACATGACTTGAAAATATTTTCTTGTATGTAGTTTGTTTTTTCATTCTCTCTACAGTGCCTTTCAAAGTGCAGAAGTTTTAAATTTTGATGAAGTCCAGTTTATACATTTTTTATTTTATGGATAGTACTTTTAGTGTCACTTGTCTAAGAAATATTTGCCTCGCTCAAGGTCACAAAGATTTTCTCTTATGTTTTCTTAGATTTGGGACTATAATTTTTGAGTTAATTTTTGTATATGATGTGGAATAAGGATTAAAGGCTTACTGTTAATAGTGGTTTCAGTGGTTGGTTTTTTTGCCTTTGGATATCCAATTGTTCCGGCCCCATTTGTTGAACTATCTCTGCAACTTTGATGAAAAAATAACTGATCATATATCTGTAGATCTAGTTCTGGACTCTGTTTTATTCCACTGTTATTTTGTGTATATTTATGCCAGTGTGACACTGTTTGGATAACTATACCTTTATGATAATCTAGAAATCAGGTAGTATTATCCATTCAACTTTGATCTTTCTGGAACTTGTTTTGGCACTCCTCGGTCCTTTGCTTTTCCATATAAATCAGCTTGTAGATTTCTACCCAAAAAAATGCCTGCTGGTCATTTGACTGGCATTGCATTGAATTATAGATCAACTTAAGGAGAATTGACATCTTAACAATATTGTGTCTTCCAACTCATTAACACAGCATTTTATCCATTACCTAGGTCCTCTTTAATTTCTCTCAGCAATGTTTCATGGTTTTCAGTGTTCAGATCTTGCACATATTTTATCAGATATATCCCTCCATATTCCATATTTTTATACTATTATTAATGGTTGTTGTTGTTTAGTTGCTAAGTCATGTCTGACTCTTCTGTGATCCCATGGACTGTGGCCCACTAGGCTTCTCTGTCCATGGGATTTCCCAATCAAGAATACTGGAGGAAGTTGCCGTTTCCTTCTCTATGAGATCTTCCTGACCCAGGGATTAAACTTGCACCTCCTGTATTAGCAGCAGATTCTTTAACACTGAGTCACCAGAGAAGCCTCATTATTGATAAAGCTTTTTAAATTTAAATTTCTAATTGTTTATTGCTAGTATAAATAAATATGGTAGGTTTTTTATATTGATCTTGTATCCCACAACCTTGCTAAACTCACTTATTACTTCTAATGGCTTTTTCATAGATTCTATCAGATATTTAATATAGACAGCTATGTCTTGTGACTAAAGACAGTTTTACTTTTTCTTTCCCATTGTGGATACCTTTCATTTCTTTTTCTTACTTTATTGCACTGAATAAGACCTCCAGTAAAAAGTTCAATAGCAGTGGTGAGATTAAGCATCCTAATTTTTTTCCCAATCTTAAGACAAAAAAAACTATTTTTACTTTTTTTCTTGTCAGCCTGCTTTTAAAATTTTCTCTGTGTCGTTGATTTGTGAGCAATTTGATTATGAGACTCAGTGTAGTTTTATTCATCTTTCTGTGTTTAAAGTTTGTTTTGGGGGAGGGGGAATCTATGAGTTTAGTTTTCATCGAGTTTGGAAATTTCTTTTTTTTAATTTTATTTTTTCTTTTTATTTTAATTGGAGGCTAATTACTTTACAGTATTGTGGTGATTTTGCCATACATTCACATGAATCAGTCATGGGTGTACATGTGTTCCCCATCCTGACCCTCCCTCCCACTTCCCTCCCCATCCCATTTCTCAGGGTCATCCCAGTGGACCAGTCCTGAGCACCCTTTCTCATGCACTGAACCTGGTCTAGCAATCTATTTCACATAATATACATGTTTCATTGCTATTCTCTCAAATCATTCTACTCTTACCTTCTCCCACAGAGTCCAAAAGTCTGTTCTTTACATCTGTGTCTCTTTTGCTATCTTGCATATAGGGTCATCGTTACCATCTTTCTAAATTCCATATATATGCATTAATATACTGTATTGGTGTTTTTCTTTCTGACTTACTTCGTTCTGTATAATAGGCTCCAGTTTCATCCACCTCATTAGAACTGATTCAAATGTATTCTTTTTTAATAGCTGAGTAATATTTCATTGTGTATATGTACCACAGCTTTCTTTTCCATTCATCTGCCAATGGACATCTAGGTTGCTTCCATGTCCTGGCTATTATAAACAGTGCTGCTATGAATGTTGGGGTACACGTGTCTCTTTCAATTCTGGTTTCCTCAGTCTGTATGCCCAGCAGTGGGATTGCTAGGGAAATTTTTCAACTGTTATTTTTTAAATTTTCTTTGGTCCTTCTCCACTTCTCCTTTGGGGACTCCAGTTATAGCTCTGGGTTTATTTGATCACTTGATGTTGCCCCACAATTCACTGATACGCTGTTAACTTTTTTCCAGTCTTTTTTCTGTGTTTCATTTTTGGATAGTTTCTATTGCTTTTTCTTCAAGTTCACTAATCTTTTCTTCTGGAATGTATAATCTCTTGTTAATCCCACCCAATGCATTTTTCATTTCAAACAAGTTTTCATCTCTAAAAGTTCAGCCTGGTCTTTTTAAATCTTTCACTTCTTCACTTGACATATCCTTCCCTCTGGCTTCTGAACACATGAAATATAGTCATAAAATTGTTTCAGTGTCCTTGTCTACTAATTCTATCACTTCTCAGTCAGTTAGGGAATTTTTCAACTGTTATTTTTTAAATTTTCTTTGGTCCTTCTCCACTTCTCCTTTGGGGACTCCAGTTATAGCTCTGGGTTTATTTGATCACTTGATGTTGCCCCACAATTCACTGATACGCTGTTAACTTTTTTCCAGTCTTTTTTCTGTGTTTCATTTTTGGATAGTTTCTATTGCTTTTTCTTCAAGTTCACTAATCTTTTCTTCTGGAATGTATAATCTCTTGTTAATCCCACCCAATGCATTTTTCATTTCAAACAAGTTTTCATCTCTAAAAGTTCAGCCTGGTCTTTTTAAATCTTTCACTTCTTCACTTGACATATCCTTCCCTCTGGCTTCTGAACACATGAAATATAGTCATAAAATTGTTTCAGTGTCCTTGTCTACTAATTCTATCACTTCTCAGTCAGTTTCAGTTGATTGGTTTTTCCTTTCACTGTGGGTCATATTTTTCTGCTTCTTTGCATGCTTGGTAATTCTTTATTGAAAGTTAGGTGTTTTGAATTTAGCCTTGTTGAATGTTGGATAATTTTTTATTCCTGTAAATATTCCAGATCTTCATCCTGATATGTGCTTAAACTAGTTGGAAACAAGCAACTGATTCTTTTAAGCCTTATTTTATTAATAAATGTTGTTAGTCAGAACTAGAGCTGTATTTACCCTTTTTCTTCCCCTTTTATTGACGTAAGACCCACATTTCTACTCTAACCAATTTTCCTGAATGATGCGATATTCCTCTCTGGAAGACAAAAACAAGCACTGTTCCCAACTCTGTGTGATCTCTAAGGATTTTTGTCTCTAATTCTTTTTCATGATTCTTTCCCCAGCTTATTTCCTCATGTGTATGTGATAATCAGTACTCCGCTGAGCACTTAAAGGGAAACCTCTACACATCTCCAGAGTTCTCTCTCTGTAGCTCTGTCCTCTCTGGAACTCTGCACCCGGGCACAGCCTCAAATCCCTCTTCAGGCAGTAAGTGGCTAGGGCTACCGTGCTTGTTTCCCATCCTTCGGGGACCACTCGCTTTATTGCCTGTGTCCAATGCCTTGAGTGCCAGTTTCGTACATCTTGTCTATTTTTTTAGTTGTTTTAGGCAGAAGGGTAGTTCTGGGCCCCATTACTCCACCTTGATCAGAAATAGCAGTCTCAGTTTATATAGTTTATATAGCAAGTGGCTGTTGGCTAATCTGTTGGCTAAGATAGAGTTAGATTATAATACTGAATCCCTAAACCATAGTCTTAAGGCTGTCTCTGAGATCTGCTCAAATTGGGGTCACAGTTGCTTCCATTTTGTTTTCCAGGCATGGAAAATATAGTTGCTTTATTAGACAATGTACTTCGCAAAGGATCATTTCCAAAGAAGCCTGGGATAATGACTTTATTCACTGGCCATGTGCTACTGCTCAGAGCTTTAGTTTTACAAGGCTATTATTTATGGAGTCCTTTCTCTGTGTCTAGCACTTTGTGTGAGCCTTGTTAATCCTCACAACCATATTTTGAGGTATGTGCTACAATTCCCGTTTTATGGTGGAGAAAACCAAAGCTCCAGGAGGTAAAAGACCCTCTAAGAGTTCACTGCTTGTAAGTCCTGATGTTGGTATTGAGGTTTAAAGTCTGGCTTTGAAGCCTGAGCCCTTTCTTCTGCACTGGGGTGACTAGATTGTCAAAGGTAGCTTTCAGTTTCTTTTATCAGAGGCACGGCTCTCACTTCCAGGGGGCTATAGAGGCCTAAGTACCCAAGGTTTGTAAATGATGGAATCATTCAATACTATGACCATAACTTAACAAAGACAGGCCTTCCCTTTTCAAAATGGCATATTTCTTCCAAGTATAAGATATATTATAAGTCTGTTCTAAGTCACGCTAGGCAGTGTTTCTCAAAGTGAATTTGTATCAGTTGGAGGGCATGTTAAAATACAGGCAGCTGGGCCACACCTCCAGAGTTTCTGGTCAGTGCCTCCCAAGGGCCTGGGAACTTGTGTTTTAACATGTTCTCTGATAATGTTGATGCTAATGCCCAGTGGTTTTGGAAAACAATTTGGCATTATTTTCCAGTGTGGAACCATAAACTGTTTTATAACTCGACAATTCCGTTTTTGGACATATGCTAGTGCCAGATATATACTAGAAATGACATTTGAGCCATAGATGTAATTTAACATTTTCTGGTGGTTATATTTAAACAGATGAAATTAATTTTAATATAGTTTATATTTGACTGAAAATACTCAGGATGTTATCACTTTTCAATGTAATCAATATAGCACATTATTAATGAGATAGTTTATATTTTTGTGCTAAATTTTATCAGTCTACTATATATTTTATACTTAGAGTATATCTCAGTTTGAATGCAAAAATTTTATTATAAATATTTGATTTCTATTAGATTTCATAAAATTTGTGATTGAAAAAGTAGAATCACATACCCAAATAATTCTTAAAGGTTTTTATAAATGAATCAAGTACCAAAAATTATTTTCCTTTAGTACATTCATGTACATTGACACAACTGGTTCTTCTTTTTTTATATATTTACTTTTTGTTCATTTACTTGGCTGCCCCAGGTCTTAGTTGTGGCATGTGGGATCTAGTTCCCTGACCAGGGATCGAACCTGGGCCCCCTGCATTAGGAGCAGGGAGTCTTAGCCACTGGACCACCAGGGAAGTTCCTGGTTCTTCTTTTGTAGATTTGATTTGACTTGGAAGCAATAGCATATCAGTTTCACAACTGTCTAAATTAAATAAATTTGCTGATACTCAAAAAATCTTATTGTTAGCATTAAATTCAAAAGTGTATTACATAAATTTATAAGACATATAAATTTATCCAATAAATCATCCTTCAAATTTCTCTTAAAATTGATTTATGTTAGAAA
>SJYC01054122.1:0-17270 GCA_006408675.1 Madoqua kirkii
TGTGGAGGAGCTATATTTTTTGATTCAGTGTTTTCCTTTCTTTTAGTTAGATACCCAGAAGCAAAATTGCTGAATTGTATGGTAGTTCTGTTTTTAATTTTTTTCAGGAACCTCCCTACTATTTTCCATAGTACAATTCTACCAATAGTGCATAAGGGTTCCCTTTCCTACATCTTTGCCAACATTTGTTATCTCTTGTTTTTTTTCAGTAATAGCTATTCTAAAGGGCATAAGATATTTCCTTATTGTTTTGGTTTGCATTTCCCTGATGATTAATGATGTAGAACATCTTTTCATATACCTGTTGGCCATCTGCATATCTTCTTTGGAAAAAATGTCTATTCAAATCCTCTGCCCATTTTAAAATTTGATTGTTTGTTAATATTTATTTTTGCTATGGAGTTATATGTATTCTTTATGTATTTTGGATTTGCAAATATTTTCTGCTGTTCAGTAGGTTGCCTTTTCACTTTGTTGATTCTGTTTTTCTCTGCAGATTTTTAGTCTAATTTAGTCCCACTTGTTTATTTTTGCTTTTGTTGCCACTGTTTTTAGAGTCAGATCCAAAAAGAAAAAATCATCACCAAGACTGATGTCAGAGAGCTTACCACTTATGTTTTCTTCTACAGGCTTTATGGTTTCAGGCCTTACATTCAAATCTTTGATCCATTTTGAATTAATTTTTCTATGTGGTATAAGGTAGCGTTCCAGTTTCATTCTTTTGCATATCGTTCTCTTGTTTTTCCATCACCATTTATTGAAGAGACTATCTTTTCCCCTTTGTATATTCTTGGCTCATTTGTCGTTAATTAATCGGCCATATGTGCATTAATACTAACTTTTGAAATAGCCCTCTCTGAGGACTGTTAACTATTAAATATTAAGCTAATTGTTAAATTTAAAGAAATTGACATTCTTAATGTAAATTAGAAGATTAGGAAGTGAATGATAGAAGTAAGATATTAAGATAAAGTTAGAATTTATTATTGGTATTACTAGAATTTCTATTGGTGTTGCTAGAATTTTTAGGTAGGAGATGGGAACCAGACCACCTAATCTGCCTCTTGAGAAATCTGTATGCAGGCCAGGAAGCAACAGTTAGAACTGGACATGGAACAACAGACTGGTTCCAAGTAGGAAAAGGAGTACGTCAAGGCTGTTTATTGTCACCCTGCTTATTTAACTTATATGCAGAGTACATCATGAGAAATGCTGGACTGGAAGAAACACAAGCTGGAATCAAGATTGCCGGGAGAAATACCAATAACCTCAGATATGCAGATGACACTACCCTTATGGCAGAAAGTGAAGATGAACTAAAAAGGCTCTTGATAAAAGTGAAAGAGGAAAGCAAAAAAGTTGGCTTAAAGCTCAGCATTCAGAGAACGAAGATCATGGCATCCAGTCCCATTACTTCATGGGAAATAGATGGGGAATAATAGAAAAAGTGTCAGAGTTTATTTTTGGGGGCTCCAAAATCACTGCGGATGGTGATTGCAGCCATGAAATTAGAAGACGCTTACTCCTTGGAAGAAAGGTTATGACTAACTTAGATAGCATATTCAAAAGCAGAGACATTACTTTACCGACTAAGGTCCGTCTAGTCAAGGCTATGGTTTTTCCAGTGGTCAAGTATGGATGTGACAGTTGGACTGTGAAGAAGGCTGAGCACCAAAGAACTGATGCTTTTGGACTGTGGTGTTGGAGAAGACTCTTGAGAGTCCCTTGGACTGCAAGGAGATCCAACCAGTCCATTCTGAAGGAGATCGGCCCAGGGATTTCTTTGGAAGGAATGATGCTAAAGCTGAAACTCCAGTAGTTTGGCCACCTCATGCAAAGAGTTGACTCATTGGAAAAGACTCTGATGCTAGGAAGGATTGGGGACAGGAGGAGAAGGGGACGATAAAGGATAAGATGGCTGGATGGCATCACGAACTCAATGAACGTGAGTCTGAGTGAACTCTGGGAGATGGTGATGGACAGGGAGTCCTGGCACGCTGCGATTCACGGGATCGCAAAGAGTCAGACACAACTGAGCTACTGAACTGAACTCCCTGGTGGCTCACATGCTAAAGAATCTGTCTGCAATACATGAGACCTGGGTTGGAAAGATCCCATGGAGACGGGCATGGCAACCCACTCTAGTATTCTTGCCTGAAGAATTCCACGGACAGAGGAATCCAGGTGGGCTATAGTCCATGTGGTTGCAAAGAGTTGGACACAACTGAGTGACTAACATGCCAAATTTCAAAACTCTGACTTCATTGTAGAATTAAAGAGATCTTTCATATAACAAAAATAACAATAGCTACCATTACTTACCTGAAACAAAAAAATCCAGCAATGTTTATGTGTATAGAAACCCACACATCAGTCAGGCATCTAATTCTAAGGGAATCAGCCACCTGTAGGGTTAAATAAATAACTTCACAGGATATTTATTTATTTGCCTGGAAGTCCTGCCAAGTTCCTTAGGGAAGGAGGAAGAGGAAGCTGTTAGAAGTAATTGTGCGTCTGATCACTGGCCTCAGCTTTGGTTCATTTACTCATATTCCTGTCCTTTTGTGTTGTCAAGTAAATAATCAGCAGTCCTTAGATGTGTCTTCTTTGAAAGCAAGGAGGAGATTGCAGCCAGCTCCCTAGGTAGTTCCTGGATGTTTGGTTTCATCTACCTTTCCAAGACCCCACAACCATACTGCTTGAGTGTACCTGAACAGACTGAGTGAGGGTTCCTGGCACGCTGTTCTTCCCAAGGAACAGAAGTCTGGAACAGGGAGTGATCACAATATAAGATTCCACTCTACTAAACACATGGGAGAATAAAATAAAGGTCCCAAGACATTTAAGTAGCTAAATACCAAATACTTTGTAACAGATAGTTAGAAAGGGAGGAAGAGAGGGAAGGAGGAAGAAAGAAGGAAGAAGAAAAGAGAAAGAAGGAGGCAGTGGAGAGGAGAGGGGGAAAGTGAGCCACTAATTCAGACATGCAACATGACCTTTCTAAGCAGAACCTGATGTTGTAACCCTTCTGCGGATATATTTGGTAGGATAAGTCAGAATGCTATATGTATGGATTCTTGAATCAGAGAATATGTGGTAGTTGATAGTGATACTTGTAATTGGCAGTTTTATTTTTCTTGATGATGCTAAAATTAATTCCTTAGTATTTTATGGCTGTCTGCTCATTCTGATGTATGATTATCAGTCCACTCAATACCCTAACAAAATACCATATACTGGGTAGCTTAAACATCAGAAACGTACTTCTCACAGTTCTGGAGGCTGGGAAGCCCAAGTTCAGGATGCTGGCTGATTCAGTCCTGGAGAAAGCCGTCTTCCTGGCGAAAGCCGTCTTCCTGGCGAAAGCCGTCTTCCTAGCTTGTAGGTGGTGCCCTTCTCAGTATGTCCTCAGGTGGACTTTCCTCACTGCATGTGTGCAGATCTTACCAGGCCACCAATCCTGTTGAATTAGGACCCCACCCTCATGACCACATTTAACCTTAATAGCCCTGTTTCCGAAAAGCGCTAGCCCACACTGAGGATTAGGACTTCAGCACAGAAATTTTGGGTGTCTGCTGCTGCTGCTGCTATGTCACTTCAGTCGTGTCTGACTCTGTGTGACCCCATAGACAGCAGCCCACCAGGCTCCCCTGTCCCTGGGATTCTCCAGGCAAGAATACTGGAGTGGGTTGCCATTTCCTTCTCCAGTGCATGAAAATGAAACTGAAAGTGAAATCGCTCAGTCATGTATGACTCAGCACACTGAGGGTTAGGACTTCAGCTTAGGAATTTTGGGGGTCAGGGGGACACAATTCAGTCTTAACATATTGTCTTATGATAAAAGTTTGGTTATGTTTGATTATTCCCTTAAATTAAATGACAACTTGGGTTAAGGATTGAGTCTGTTCAGTTATACTATTTGTCCATTGTAAATAGCTACCTTAAGGAAGTATACATTTCAAAAGAGTAAGATGAGCAAAACTATAGAGTCAGCTAGTCATATCATCATATTTTAAGTGTGATAACAACAAGGAGTTCCTATGAAAGTCAGCAGAATTCACAAACATGCACTATATATCTTTTATACATTAGCAGTTCAAAGGGTTGCTGTTTTCTACATAGATTCTGGTGTGCTACTGATATTTCTATGAAGGAAAACCGAGTTTGTTAGAGCATTAAAGCCACATTCAGTCCTTTGGAATAGTGACCACTGTGCCTGGCTCAGAGCAGGGAGGGGGAGTTCTGCAGTCTGTCTGTATGCAGTTGTCTTTAACATTATTTACTGGGGTATGAAACATTCCTGTGTTTATGTCTAGTGTGAATGCGGGTGTGAATTGTATCTGATAGCAAATAAAATACAAAAATGCATGGAGTCCTCTTGAGAGGAATGTCTTTATTTCTACCAGGTCAGAGGTCTTTATTTGTGCTAGGAAGTTGAGAACAGGTCAGAGAAAAGGCAGATTTGTTTTCAGAAACATGGAGTGGGGTGTTTAGGAGACATTCCTAGCAGAGGAATGCCAAGGACAGAGTGCTATGTGACTTCCGAGGAAATGCATGACCCTGAGGGAAGAAATGATGCAGGAAGACTGGCCTCTCTGTTCCTGGGACCTGATCCTGGTGTTGCTCTGGATTCAGGGCTCCACACACCTCACACAGCCTGACTCACACTGCCCGCCTCCCTCCATCGAGCCTTTCCTCTTCTTCCTTAGCTGCTCTTTGTAATACGGCAGGGAACATGTTAAAACCATTCTTCATCATGCAGCTGACTTGAGGTTTTCCTTTCCACTAGACTGCAAGTTCCCAAGCCTTATGAAGTGCCAGACTCGTCATGAGCAGGTGAAAAGTAACTGATGATGGGAATGAAAGGTTGATTGGGTTTATTAGGAAGGAGACGTTTAACCAGTATCTATTTTAAATAAGGAGACTTCTAACCCTTAAAGCCTGAACACACAGGGCTTTGAGTAGCATAACCAAAGCTGTGGATATGGGAAGGTCCAGGATGTTGACTGCTTGGATTTCAGTACAAACTTGGAACAGGAAAGAAGCCTGGAAAGTTATGTTTGAATTAAATCCAAGTGCCAAGCTAAAGAATTTGGAATATACAGAAGAGCTATTTGCTTTTTCAGTACTTTTGTTGCTTGGGTATGTGGCAGTGAAATGCAGTCAACTCTTACGTAGCTGGATATTAAAAAATGAAAAATGTCCTGTCAGGAAACTTTGAATCATCCTTTCTCTTTTTCTGGCTGTCTTTAAGCCAGATCCCTACTTGCTAGGATGAGGGGAGAGGGAGAAAAAAAATAGAAATAAAATGAAAACTCCTTTGGTTGCTTCATCCTTAGCTATGTACATAGGCCAAGAGATCAATGTTGATTTATTATGATCAAAATTATATTGCTTTTAGCCAAAGGCTGTTTTAAGATATGACCAAAGAGTAGGTTAATTTAATTTGAAAAGTAAGTTATAAAAATCAAAATAGTACAAAGTTCAAGTGTGTTTCTGAGTGGAAACACAAGTAACATTGAGAATTAGCTTTATAAAAGGAGTTGCATGATAAATAAATGTCACCATAATATATGAACTAGTAGAAAGTAACTTTTGCTCTGAACTTTAAAGTTGAAATGCAATTAATAAGTATAATGGGGTTTTGAAATCCCATATGGGCTGTATTTATCCAGAGTTTCCTTCTGGTCTTATCAACCTTCAGAATCTATAAAAGCATAACTACTGTAAAATATATACACACTAAATCCAAGAAAGAGTTTCAAATATTTTTCACCTGTTTCCACTAATAAAATTAAAGGGGAATGGACACTTTTGCTGCTAGCACTTCAAATTATCATGTGCCAACATGAAAACAGTCACCATAAGGTCATAATCTGCATGTATCTGCCAAATTTGTTATTTATTGCATTTCTGTCCTCACGGTTGTGTCTCTTTAGCTCTCTCTAAAAGTGAGGTGATTGTTTAATTAAGGGATAATCAGTTCCCAGTGTGAAGTATTCATGCATGATATAATTTTTATCCATACATGATGTTCCCAATCATATGCACGGGGATTGAAAGGTGACAGTGTTAAACGGGAACCTTGATTTGAGTAAGTGACGGGACTGGAGACAAGTTCTGCTGTTCATTTCTTGCTAGTCTTTTTTATAATAAGGCAAAAATGCATATTTTTTTTCAAAGTCTCCATGCCTGGAAAAATATTCATGAATTTATCATCTTTATATTTATATTATATTCTAGGAAATATTTTGCTGTGACAATAATAACAAATACCAAATGATAATGGAACTTTTATATCTGCCATCTAATTTCATTAGTGAAAAATTAGCAGCCACAAAGGGAACCACCATCTGGGAGGTGTTTCAAACAGCACCATTTAAATTCCTCCTGGGGTTTGACATGGACATGTTTGTTATAAGAAAAGATGTGAAGAAAATGGCTCATTTAAAAGGGAACAAAGCATCTCAGTTTGGCCACAAATAACAGTCCTTGAGGAAACATATGGCTTTCCCAGTGGGGAAAGGTGACGCTTAAATCCATCCTCTGAAATGTTCTCATCATTTTATCTGGCCTTGGCACTCTGGTCTCCTGAACCCCCACCATGATGTGGCCTTGGACCACCTCCAGGTTTCTTCTTAATACTGTTGCTGAAACCCTTGGACAGGTCCAGCAAAATCATTTATCTTATTCGACATAAACAACCTGCAAGTGACAATGCGTGCCTGCACGTTTCTGCTTCTTCACACAGTTCTTCTCTCAGGGAGGAACTGAGTATGTGTTTGAAGCAAGTGATGCCTTTCAGAACTGCATTAAAAATTTTCAAGTATCCTAGTCAAGCAGCATTATCCAGGCCCTCCGGTGCATGCATCCTCAGAAGCACCACCTCATCCCCCCAGTTCTAACACTTAGAGCACACTGTTTACATGTCTGCTTCCTCTCACCAGAGTGCCGGCTCCTTGAAGGATATGCGTTCCTATCCTCGTAACCTGTCTCTAAGCACAGCACTGAGAGGACAGTAGGCTTTTAGTAAACATTTATTGTGTCAGTAAGTATGGGCTGGAAAAAGAATCAATATGGAGACAAACATGTATGGAATTCAATCCTGGTTTTATATACTATGTGATTTGGGGTGAGTCCTTAACCTTCTGAGCCTTAGTTTCCTAAAAATCAGGTCACAGTAGCCAGTTTACAAGGAGCCAGAAGACTGACAATAGGCAATAAGTGAAAGGCATATTGTGACTGTAAGTACCCTCTGGTTGTTAGTCCATTAATGGAACAGATCTTTGCTATGTCTCAACTGTATACTCCAGTCCAGCCAGCGCTGGGTGCTGAAGAGATGCAGAGATGGAGACAGTTTCTCCTTTCAGGATGTGTGTGGTCTAACACTGTGATTTTTATGTTACTTTGTCTTTTGAGCTAACCAGCTGTAACTTCGGTGGATCAGATGTTAAATGCATCCTTTGATTTCTCTTCCCCTAGATTCTTCTGTCTGGGTCCCCTCACCCTAAGTAGGAGACTTTGCTCATTACTCTTGCTCTTCATGGTATGCTGCCAGCACTTCTCAAAGCCTTTGTTCTCTGCTGTGGTGCTAGTACTCAAGAATATTTCAGAGCTGAGGAAATGACGATGTCATATCCCAGCAGAACAAGAATCAGGAAAGGCTCCCATCCTAAAATTACAATGTAGCATACTTTGTATGTATGTATATATACATATACACACATAATATTTGTATGTATAGATGTAGAAACTCTGTACAGTCAGCAAAAACAAGACTGGGAGCTGACTATGGCTCAGAACATGAACTCCTTATTGACAAATTCAGACTTAAATTGAAGAAAGTAGGGAAAACCACTAGGCCATTCAGATATCACCTAAATCAAATCCCTTACGATGATACAGTGGAAATGACAAATAGATTCAAGTCATTAGATCTGAAGAAGTATGGACGGAGGTTCATGACATTGTATAGGAGGCAGTGATCAAGACCATCCTCAAGAAAAAGAAATGCAAAAAGGCAGAATGGTTGTCCGAGGAGGCCTTACAAATAGCTAAGAAAAGAAGAGAAGGTAAAGGCAAAGGAGAAAAGGAAAGATATACCCATTTGCATGCAGAGTTCCAAAGAATAGCAAGGAGAGAGAAGAAAGCCTTCCTCAGCAATCAATGCAAAGAAATAGAGGAAAACAATAGAATGGAAAAGACTAGAGTTCTCTTCAAGAAAATTAGAGATACCAAGGGAACATTTCATGCAAAGGTGAGCACACTAAATGACAAAAATGGTATGGACCTAACAGAAGCAGAAGATAGTAAGAAGAGGTGACAAGAATATACAAAAGAACTATGCAAAAAAAGTCTTCATGACCCAGATAGCTACGATGGTGTGATCACTCACCTAGAGCCGAGCCGACATCCTGGAATGTGAAGTCAAGTGGGCCTTAGGAGGCATCACTACAAACAAAACTAGTGGAGGTGATGGAATTCCAGTTGAGCTCTTTCAAATGTGAAAGTGCTGCACTCAATATGCCAGCAAATCTGGAAAACTCAGCAGTACTCACAGGACTGGCAAAGGTCAGTTTTCATTCCAGTCCCAAAAAAAGGCAGTGCCAAAGAATTTTCAAACTACCACACAATTGAACTCATCTCACGCACTAGGAAAGTAATGTTCAAAAATCTCCAAGCCAGGCTTCAACAGTCGGTGAACTGTGAACTTGCAGATATTCAAGCTAGACTTAGAAAAGGCAGAGGAACCAGAGATGAAATTGGCAACGTCTATTGAATCATCGCAAAAGCAAGAGAGTTCCAGAAAACCATCTACTTCTGCTTTTATTGACTATGCCAAAGCCTTTGACTGTGTAGATCACAAAAAAATGTGGATAATTCTTTAAGAAATGAGAATATCAGACCACCTGACCTGCCTCCTGAGGAATCTGTATGCAGGTCAAGAAGCAATAGCTAGAACTGGATATGGAACAACAGACTGGTTCCAAATCAGGAAAGGAGTCCATCAAGGCTATATATTGTCACCGTGCTTATTTAACTTATATGCAGAGTACATCATTTGAATGCCAGGCTGGATGAAGCACAAGCTGGAATCAAGACTGCTGGGAGAAATATCAATAACCTCAGATAGGCAGATGACACCAGCCTTCTGGCAGAAAGCGAAGAAGAACTAAAGGGCCTCTTAATGAAAGTGAAAGAGGACAGTGAAAAAGTTGACTTAAAACTCAACATTCAGAAAACCAAGATCATGGCATCCAGTCCCAACATTTCATGCCAAATAGATGGGGGAAACAATGGAAACAGTAACAGACTATTTTCTTGGGCTCCAAAATCACTGCAGATGGTGATTGCAGCCATGAAATTAAAAGACATTTACTCCTTGGAAGAAAAACTATGACCTACTTAGAAAGCATATTAAAAAGCAGAGACATTACTTTGCCAACAAAGGTCCATCTTGCCAAAGCTGTGGTTTTTCACTAGTCATGTATGGATATGAGAGTTGGACTATAAAGAAAGCTGAGTTCTGAAGGACTGATGCTTTTGAACTGTGGTGTTGGAGAAGACTCTTGAGAATCCCTTGGACTGCAAGGAGATCCACCAGTCAGTCTTAAAGGAAATCAGTCCTGAATATTCATTGGAAGGACTGATGCTAAAGCTGAAACTCCAGTACTTTGGCCACCTGATGTGAAGAACTGACTCACTGAAAAAGATGCTGGGAAAGATTGAAGGCAGGAGGGGAAAGGGACGCCAGAGAATGAGATGGTTGGATGGCATCACCAAAGTGATGGAGATAAGTTTGAGTAGGCTCCGGGAGTTGGTGATGTACAGGGAAGTTTGTCCATGGGTTGCAAAGAATGGGACACAACTCAGTGACAGAACTGAACTGATATTTTGTTATCACAATTTGATAGCTCTTCTTAATGAAGAAAGGCAGCTAATTGAAGTCAGCCACAGGGATAGTGAATTCAGATGTTTTCTGGGGCACTTAAAAGTGTATCGAATGAGTCACTATGCTCACTGCTAGAAGTGAGTTGATTAGAAAACCTAAAAAATGTTTTAAAACAATGAACTCCTTTCCAAACATTTTTTCAAGCCTAACTTAAGCAAGATAGGGAAGGTAAGTGGTATCTAGAAAAGAGTCCTCAATGTCAGCTCATGACTGCTTATGCTGATAGGATGATGGAAAATCCCAGCATGGTATTTTTTTTAGCCCATTTAGCTTTAATTTGAAAATACATGTTAACACGCTAACATGTTAATAATGTTAGAATGAAAAATAGGTTTTCCCCATGTGTTTTGCCTAAATGGTAGGAAGGCGTTGTGGGGGTGGGGGTGGGGAACCAGGGTGAAGTGAGGGACATGTGGCACGCATGAGTGAGCAAGTACAAGAGTGTGTGTACACAAGGGCAGTACTGACAGATTTACATCTCTATGCCCAAAAGGGACCGTACCTCTGATTAGTAAGCATTGGCTCTGTTTTTAAATTAAGTGTTGTGTTAATAAGTAATTGATCACACGTGCCGTTGATTACAGAGAAGGCAATGCCACCTGACTCCAGTACTCTTGCCTGGAAAATCCCGTGCACGGAGGAGCCTAGTGGGCTGCAGTTCATGGGGTCATGAAGAGTCAGTGGCAGTACTGACAGATTTACATCTCTATGCCCAAAAGGGACCATACCTCTGATTAGTAAGCATTGGCTCTGTTTTTAAATTAAGTGTTGTGTTAATAAGTAATTGATCACACGTGCCGTTGATTACAGAGAAGGCAATGCCACCTGACTCCAGTACTCTTGCCTGGAAAATCCCGTGCACGGAGGAGCCTAGTGGGCTGCAGTCCATGGGGTCACGAAGAGCGAGACACGACTGAGCGACTTCACTTTCACTTTTCACTTTCATGCATCAGAGAAGGAAATGGCAACCCACTCCAGTGTTCTTGCCTGGAGAATCCCAGGGACGGGGGAGCCTGGTGGGCTGCCGTCTATGGGGTCACACAGAGTCGGCCATGACTGAAGCGACTTAGCAGCAGTAGCAGCAGCCATTGATTAGTGACTCCTTTTTCTTTAGGAGAGAAGTTTGTTTGTTTGTTTGGTTTTTAATTACATTTTACTGGAGCATGGTTGCTTTAAGGTGGTAAGGTAAGGTGAAGTTGCTCAGTCGTGTCCGACTCTTTGTGACCCCATGGACTGTAACCTACTAGGCTTCTCCGTCCATGGGATTCTCCAGGCAGGAATACTGGAGTGGATTGCCATTTCCTTCTCCAGGGGATCTTCCTCACCCAGGGACTGAACCCAGGTCTCTCGCAATGGAAGCAGACGCTTTAACCTCTAAGCCACCAGGGAAGCGTGGTTGCTTTACAGTGTGTTAATTTCTACTGTACAGCAAAGTGAATCAGCCATACATATACATGTATCCCCTTTTTTGGATTCCCCTCCCATTTAGATCACCACTAAGTAGCATTTGATGAGCTACACAGTAGGTTCTCATTAGTTATCTACTTTATACATAGTATCAGTAGTGTATACATGTCAGTCTTGATCTCCCAAATCATCCTATGCCCCACTTACAGCCTTGGTGTCCATACCTTTGTTTATACATGTGTCTCTATTTCTGCTTTGCAAATAAGATCATCTACACCATGTATCTAGATTTTTTTAATCAAATATTTTAAGTTCCTACTATGAGCAAGACATTATTCTGAGGATGAGGCAGAGGTACAGCTCAACCCTTGACTTCTAGATATTCAAAGACTTTCAGAAATTCACAAGCTCTGGGCAATTTTATTTCCATTGAAAGTAACATGAATCTTTTCAACTTGCACTGAATGTTGAATGTTTCCAAGCTTAGTTCTTGGACCCAGTTCTCTCCTTGTCCCCTCCCAAGGTTTCAAATGCCATCTGAACACTTCTGGCTTCCCACTGTGTACCTCTAGCCCACTTGTCTGCTTTGAGCTCCAGACCCATATTCTGCATTAAATCTCAACTTGGATGTAGATGGTACCCCACACTCAGTGTGTCCAGCTAAACCTGGGGGTGTGGTCTAAGTAAAGTTACCACCATCCATCCAGTTACAGGACACTTTCATCTCCTTATTTCTCATGTCTAGTCCACCACTGGGCTTCTCAGGTGGTGCTCCTGGTAAAGAACCTGCCTGCCGATGCAGGTAGACATATCAGACCTGGGTTCAGTCCCTGGGTGGGGAAGATCCCATGCCCTCCAGTGTTCTCGCCTGAAGAATCCCATGGACACAGGAGCCTGGAGGACTACTATTCATACGGCTGCAAAGAGCTGGACACGACTGAGGCAACTGAGCATGCACGCATTTTGTCGTTGTTCCCTTGCTCAGTCGTGTCTGACTCTTTGCAATCTCATGGACTGCAGCATGCCAGGCTTCCCTGTCCTTCACCATCTCCTGGAGTCTGCTCGACTCATGTCCGTTGAGTCAATGATGCATCCAACCATCTTGTCCTCTGTTATCCCCTTCTTCTCCTGCCTTCTCTCTTTCCCAGCAATGGGGTCTTTTCCAGTGAGTCAGCTTTTCAGATCAGGTTGTCAAAGTATTGGAACTTCAGCTTCAACATCAGTCCTTCCAATGAACACCCAGGACTGATCTCCTATAGGATGGACTGGTTTGATCTCCTTGCAGTCCAACGGACTCTCAAGAGGCTTCTCCAACACCACAGTTTGAAGGTATCAATTCTTCAGGCTCTCAGCCTTCTTTATGGTCCAACACTCACATCCATATTTGACTACTGGAAAAACCATAGCTTTGACTAGACAGAACATTGTAGGTAAAGTAATATGTCTGCTTTTTAACATGTTGTCTAGGTTTGTCATAGTTTTTCTTCAAAGGAGCGAGCGTCTTTTAACTTCATGGCTGTAGTCACCATCTGCAGTAATTTTGGAGCCCAAGAAAATAAAGTTTGTCACTGTTTCCATCGTTTGCCCATCTTTTGCCATGAAGTAACAGGACCAGATGCCATGATCTTAGTTTTTTGAATGTTGAATTTTAAGCCAGCTTTTTCACTCTCCTCTTTACCTTCATCTAGAGGTTCTTTAGTTCCTCTTTGCTTTCTGCCATAAGGGTTATATCATCTACATATCTGAGATTATTGATATTTCTCCCAGCAATCTTGATTCCAGCTTGTGCTTCATCCAGCCTAGCATTTCACATGATGTACTCTGCATATAAGTTAAATAAGCAGGGTGACAATATACAGCCTTGATGTACTCCTCTCCCAATTTGAAACCAGTTGATTGTTCCATATCCAGTTCTAGCTATTGCTTCTTGACCTGAATACAGGTTTCACAGGAGACAGGTAAGGTAGTCTGGTATTCCCACCTCTTTTAGGGTTTTCCAGTTTGTTGTGATACACACAGTCAAAGGCTTTAATGTAGTCAGTGAAGGAAAAGTAGATGTTTTCTAGAGCTCTCTTGTTTTTTCTATGATACAATGGATGTTGGCAATTTGATCTCTGGTTCCTCTGCCTTTTCTAAATCCAGCTTGAACATCTGGAAGTTCTCAGTTCATGTACTGTTGAAGCCTACCTTGGAGGATTTTGAGCATGTCCTTGCTAGCATGTGAAATGAGTACAATTGTGTAGTAGTTTGAACATTCTTTGCCTTGCTTTTCTTTGGTATTGGAATGTAAACTGACCTTTTCCAGTCCTGTGGCCACTGCTAAGTTTTCCAAATTTGCTGGGATTTTGATTGTAGTACCTTAACAAGTCATCTTTCAGGATTTGAAATAGCACAGATGGAATTCCATCACCTCTTCTAACTTTATTCATAGTGATGCTTCCTAAGGCCCACTTGACTTTGTAGTAGAGGCTGTCTGGCTCTAGGTGAGTAATCACACCATTGTGGTTATCTGGGTCATTAAAAATTCTTTTTTGTGTAGTTCTTCTGTGTATTCTTGCCACTTCTTCTTAATATCATCTGCTTCTGTTAGGTCCATACCGTTTCTGTCCTTTATTGTGCCCATCTTTGCATGGAATGTTCCTTTGCTATTTCTAATTTTCTTGAAGAGATCTCTAGTCCTTCCCATTCAGTTGTTTTCCTCTGTTTCTTTGCATTGTTAATTGAAGAAGGCCTTCTTATCTCTCCTTGCCTTTCTCTGGAACTCTGCACTCATTGTGTATATCTTTCCCTTTCTCCCTTGCTGTTTGCTTCTCTTCTTTTCTCAGCTATTTGTAAGGCCTCCTCAGACAACCATTTTGCCTCTTTGCATTTCTTTTTCTTGGGGATGGTTTTGATTGCTGTTTCCTGTACAGTGTTGTGAACCTCTGTCCATAGTTCTTGAGGCACTCTGTCTATCAGATCCCTTGAATCTTTGCATGCACTAGTCTGCCACTAGCTCTTGCTGATTCTGCTGGTTAAATACTTTTTAAATCCACATGTTTCTCTCTTTTTCTACCATAGTCGCAGTCACCGTGAGCTCTTGCTTGGTCCTGTCTTCTCCTCTGGCTCCTCTCCAATACTCTTTTTTCTAGAAATGTGAGTCAGATCAGGTCACTGCCATGACCTCAGACCATTTAACAAATCCCGTTGCTCCTAGACAAAAATTCAGAATCCTCAATGTGGCATCCAAGACCAGCATGTCTCTCTGTATGTACTCCTGTCAGAGAGTCTGAAATCATCTTTACCTGACTTCTTTATATGGTTACCTTTCTGGCTGCACTCTAGACCTTACCTGATAAGAAACTTCCTCAAGGAAGCTTCTCGTAGGCCCTCCCACTGCCGTAGTACAGAGTACCCCTCCTTAGCTACACTGCATGGATATGCGTTTAGCTGTGTGATTGTGAGTCAGTGTCTACTCCCCCTGTGTGCTCACAAAGTAAGGACTGTTCTGTTTTACTCACCAAATGTATTCCCAGTTGGAGGAGTAGGAGGGGGCCTGGTCCTGAAGGACCTCCTGAGCCAGGTGAAGCTATTTGGAATTTATCCAAGGGGCAGTGGGAAGCCTTTGAATGTTTGGAAGCAGGGAACAATGTGATAGGATGTATACCCTAGAATAATCACCGTGGACACGGCATAGAGAAACCCAAACAAGCACTCTTGAAACATGGAAATAAGCAGAGACGCAGGAACTGCAGCTCCACTCTTTCTCTATTCCACCTTTCCTCCTCTCCTCTCTAAATCCAGGAAAGATACCCAGATACCCTCTCAAACAAATGCTTGATCAGTATCTAGTTACCTGAACATTGAATTCCTAACAACTGGTTGATGCAAGGAATAATAAAGTGAGAACTGGTCCAGACCCAAATGTACATCTTCAGCCCACATCTCCCACTTTAGTAGAAAGTCTACAGACTGTCTAATAAGCAGAGTATAATACAATGTAGAAAGTGCTCTGATAGGAGTTAGAATGGAGGTCTGGATCTCAGAGGCAATTATAACTAATACAGTTTCAGGTGGAGCAGAAAATGCCTCACGGGGACTGTGGCATTTGATCCAGGAGGAAGGATAGGATTTTTTCAGAGACAGCTGAGGGGGCCTTCAGTGGCTGGAACAGCACGTGAAGGGCATGGCTGCTGGGGAATGGCTTTAGCCCTGGATGGGGATGGGGGTGGGGAAAGTGGTGATGTGTTGGGGCCTTATGGTAAAAGGTCTGGTATTCTTAGTTCAGGAGTGTGAATATCATATTGTGGGCTGTCAGAAGTCACTGGGTCACTCTGAATATCTCTAAAAAAAACAGTACATGAGGGAATACCTTATATTAAAGGTTTATAGAGAAAGCAGTGACTGGGCCAGTGAGAGCAATGATCTTCTGAACCCAAGAAACACAAGAATGCTTCTGGTCCTGAAGCATGTACTGTGGGGTCTGGGCCTCTGGTCGCAGTGAGCTGACCCAGGCCTGCCCCCAGGAGACCGAGTGGGGACCTGGCCACGCACGGTTGTGAGCATGCTCTGCCCTGATAGCCGTCCTGATTGGTATTTTATTTTGCAGTTCCATGGAGAACGGGAGGCCACCGGATCCTGCAGACTGGGCCGTGATGGATGTCGTCAATTACTTCCGAATGGCAGGATTTGAGGAGCAAGCTAGTGCATTTCAGGAACAGGTAACTCAGTCTAGAGAAATACACAGTGAACATGATTGCCTCCCTTCCCCACAACAAGCAGAAGGGACTGAGAAGGAAAGGCATAGAGAGCGGTAAGGGATCAGTGAGGCTCAGGTCACCCCAGCCCCTGGGAAACTGGGAGGGTGGGGAAGGGAAGTACGGAAGTGACAAGTGAATGATCTTTCCTGCAAGAGGAAAACCCAAGTGCTGAGACAGAGACATGGGTGCAGCTACAGAGAGGAAGGCCAGGTCTCACCTACATCTGCATCTTCTGAAAGACTGCCCAGCCCTATCTTCAGCACAAGCACACTAGAAAGCAGAACATAGAAAAAAAGAGGAAAAGCGGGGCGAATCTGGCAGAGAGACATGCTCCTGTCTGCTGCTGGCCTCTGCACCACCTGAGCTGGTAATTAAGCCTCCTCCAGTTTGCTTGCTGGGTGCTGAGCAAAGTCAGATGGAAAGAGCACAGGGTTTGGACTTCAGTCCTGGTTCCTGTAATTCTCTGTCATCCCAGGCAAGTTGCTATGACTCTCTGAGCCATGTTTTCACATCTGTGATACCAGGCTCTCAGTGCCTAGCTTGGTAGGGTGGTATTGTGAGAATTAAAGAGCAATGATAAAGGCACGGTGCCTAGGGTAGGTGCTGGCCCAACTTTGATGCCCCCCAAGTGTGAATTCCCTCACTCAGATACAGTGTTGGTACTGGAGAGATGGAGAGACGCGCAGGGGATCCCTCCCAATTGGGTGATTCCTGATTCCATTTCCCAGGCTGGGCCAGCACTGTAGGGATGGTTCTCAATGGGCTTTGACCACGAGGAAGCAAATCAGGGTACATGTGATCCACACCAGATCAGCTCTGTAGGAAAACACAGAGTTCCCATTTCCCTATCAATGAAATCTGCAGTCTTCTAAGCATTAGGTTCACTTTTCTAATTTTATAATATAATTGAGAGAATTATAAACTGAGCAATTCATTTCACTGCTTCTTGCACATCCCCTTAGCCATTTCTTTCTCTCTCAGCTAGGTTTAGATAAGTGCAGTTTTCTAATATCATGTTTTCTAATGAGATATATATCTTGTATTCTAATAAATATCTAATATCGTATATAGGGGACTTCCCTGGTGGTCCAGTGGTTAAGAACCTGCCTTGCAATGGGGCTATGCAGGTTCAGTCCCTGGCTGGGGAACTAAGATCCCACATGTACTGGCAG
>SJYC01054123.1:0-17064 GCA_006408675.1 Madoqua kirkii
GGGGCTATGCAGGTTCAGTCCCTGGCTGGGGAACTAAGATCCCACATGCTACTGGCAGCTACCAAGTCATGCCTGCCTTGAATAAGACTGGTTGCAGTGATATAAATAAATAAATAAATATTTAAAAATAATAATAAATAAATAAATATCTAATATCGTATATAGAAAAGTGCACTTCTCTAATATCATAAATAAATCTAATCTCTAGATTTCCTTCAGCCAATTTTTTTCTTTATCCCTGCATATGTGTTTTTTGTTAATTTGGAAAATTTGCCAGAATAACAGCTTAAATCACTTCACACCCACCAGGACAGCTAAAATTAGAAAAACTGATAGCAAATGTTCGTGAGGATATAGAGCAACCACACTCTCCTACGTTATTAGTGGGCGTGTAAAGAAACACTCATATGTCCACCCCATGATCTAGCAGCTTCATTCCAGAGTGTTCACCCAAGGGAAATGAAAGCATATGTCCACCAAAGATTTGCACAACACTGTTCAAGTAGCTTTATTCCTAACAGTCCAAAACTGGAAGCCCAAGTGTCCATCGACAGAGTGACTATACAAACTGTGCTCTAGCCATACAGTGGAATAAAGAAAGATGAACTGTGCTGATACACACGACAGTTTGGATGAATCTTAAAACATTATGCTGAATGAGAGAAGCTCTGCATGCAAGAGCTTGTTCTGAATGGCTTTTGTCTTATTCCACGTGGGTTGCTATAACAAAAACACCATGAACTGTGTGACCTATAAACAATACTTATTTCTCATATTTTGCAGGTAGGGAGTCTAAGATGAAGGCATTGGCACACTGGGTGTCTGGTGAGGGCCCGCTTCCTAGGCAGCCATCATTTCACTGTGTTCTCACGGAGAGGAAGGGATGAGCAGGTTCTCTGGGCCCGCTTTTATAAAGGCACAGATAGACATGAGGGCTCTGTTCTCATCATCTATTAATAACTGCCTCCCAAAGGGCCCACCTCTTACTATCCTTACTAATACCCTCAAGGTCCATTGGGGGGTTGGTTTCAACATACAGATTTGGGGAGAACACATTCAGACCATAGCAGTTCTGTTTAGATAAAGGATGAAAACAGGAAAATACACTAATGATAGAAAACAAATCAGACAGTGCTTGCCTCTGGGTAGGCAGGAAAGGGGAATGACTAGGAAGGAGCGTGAGGGAATTTTCTGAGGGATGGTAGCATTTTGCATCTTGATAAAGCTTTGGGTTATAGATATATGCATTGGTCGCATATACACATTTGGGCTTATGCACAAACATATGCAAATGATTCAGGTTTGTGTATTACACAGCCAATAAATGTTTCCTCAAAAGTAGAAGACCTATAAAAAATAATTAATGGTATACAAACTGAAATATTTAGGGGAGAAGTGTACTGATTATGCAAGTTACTTAGAAATGCATTGGAATACAGATTCACAGTTGCATAGAGGGATGAGTAGATGGATAGACATATGATACAGTAAGCATGGAAGACATTCATTGTAGAATCTAGGTGGTGGGAATACAGGTGCTCCCTATAATATTCTTACAACTTTATGTTTGAAATTTTTTATAATAAAATTGGGGGGGAAAATAACTGCGGTTGGAGAGTGGAAGGCTGATCAGCTGAAACCTATTTTATTTTGATCTAATGTTATAATGTCCATTTGTGTCACTGCAGTTGAATAACTCACTTCTAAAATTAAATTTAAATAATATTATGGAAGGTTAACAAAAAAAAGAACTTAGCTAAAAGGTCTCTTGGCCAGATTCCCAGCTGCCCAAAAGCATTTTTCAGAAGGAGCTTTTGCTCAGACTCCTCTGATGCAGACGGCCCAGACTGGGGTGGAGGGTATTCTTTGGGCCTTTCAGACTCTGAAATGGAACTGGCCAGCTCTGAGCTCAGCCCAGGAGCAGGCCCTTTCTCCCAGGGATGACATCAGTCTAGCACCAGTGACATGGGAGTCAAAAGGGGACACAGTTCCCCAAAGCCTCTATTTAGAAGTCCTTCAAGGGAGAAAAGGAATACCATCTTATTTCTTCAACTCTGGAGCCTGAGAATAAATTCCTGAGGGAGTGGAATTGTGCAAGCATGGTCTAGATGCTCAAGTTACTTTATTCTTATGAAAAAGTAATTGGAAAGGAAAAGAATCTGCCTTGAAGTATCCTCTGGAAGTGATTTGAATCTTCCTCCTACTTTGAACCTCATATCTTTCCTCTTCTCATTAAAGGAGGTAAACTTTGCAAGGAAGCAACCACTGGCCAGACTCAGGCTGACAAGATAAGCAGCTGCTGTGCTTTTCATGAGGACTGAGGATCAGGATCCTCTGCTATGTTATCCTCTTCCATCATCACGCTTCAGAGGCCTTCAGTGTTTCACCTCCAGTGATCTTCCTGGAATCGAACCCCAAGCAGTCAGCAGTCACTCACCACATTCATCCCCAATGGGAAGACTACAGGCTACCTCCAGCCCAAACACAGGACCCTTTTAGGCACTTTTAGGTCACAGCAGCTGAGAGAGAAAAAGAATGGCCACATGCTTAAATCTCATAGGGTAGGCTCTGCCCTTCCATGTGATAGAAGCAGGCCAGGAAAGTGAGCATCCTCTAAACCATCTTAGAAAATGCCAGGTTCAGAAATGGTAGTACAGTTGCCAAACGCAGCACGTCTTAGTGGATGTGAGAGCTTAGTTTCTTGGCTGTTTTGGATGGAATGTTTGTCCCCTTCAAATTCATTTTAAAACCCTTCCTTGCAATATGATGGTGTTTGGAAGTAGGACCTTCAGGAGATAGATTTAGATGAGGTTTTGAGGCTGGAACCCTTGTGTTTGGGTAAATGCCCTGGAAAGGGAGCTTGCTCTTTCTCGCTGTTTTATATGTGAGGATATAACACAAGGGCAGCCATCTGCAAGGTGGGAGGAGGGCCCTCACCAAAAGCCACATGTTGGCACTGTGATCTTGGACTTCCCGCCTCCAGACTGTGAGTAATAAATCTCTGTTTTTAGGCCACCTGATCCTTGGTGTCTTGTTATAGCAGTCTAAGCTGACTAAGACACGGACACTGATAATAGACATGTCCACCAGATATGTGCTGACTTTCAGGAGAATGTCCATCTTCTCGGTATGGTCTCACAATATATTACTGCATATCCTGTTGTTGTACCAACCAGACTCAGAGGTGGATTTCTAGTAGCGTGTTCCTTTGGAAGAGGTCAGGCCATTGATTTGTCCAAAGTGCAGGGATGTCCCATGTTCCTGTGTTATGGAGGGGCAGCTGGATTAGCCGAGGGATCTTTGTGTAACCTCCTTTTCTCTATGCAAGCACACTGACACCTAATAATTATCTCCCTTAAGTTTCCCACTGGTGCAGTTATCACCATCAGGTTTTCCTCTGATCAAATTCTTTTGAGCGTCTGTGTGACCACAAGTATAGACCAAAAGAATTATCAAGAGGGAAGGCCTAGCACCTGCCCAGTCCCCTCCACACCCCCGCACCAAGGCTCCACCGTCAGCAGTGTGCGTTTGGGGTCGTCTCCAGCTCTGGCCATCCTGTCCTAACCAGTGACGTGGCTCTCTGTCGGCCCGCTGGCCTCACTAACAGTGCTCCACAGAGACTCACTGGCCCGTAAGAGGAGGAGGCACTGGGACCGCTTCCTAGACGAGGCGGTGGTTACAGCTATTGCCAGCACTGTCTCTCATTCCCACGAGCACGGTGGTGTGGTGGCCCTCTTCCCAAGTGTCTTCCAGCATTCAGACCTCTTAGACTGTGGTGTGAAGGATGTGAGTGAGAGTCACGACTCTTGGGTTCTTTCCTTCTGATCAACTCATGGTCATTAGAAGACCCTGCAGGGTTGGCCTTTCTGGGACTCAGATTTCTATGATGAATATTGAGTTAAGCCAAATATAGCTCAAGTTCCTGCTTTAAGTCAAGTGATACCTTTCAACCGGCCCTCACGAAGTAAGCTTTCAATGCACAACACAGGGCACTAGATGATAAAAAAAATTGGCACTTGCCCAGGGATGTGAGTCACCTGCTTTTCAAGAGTCAAAGGTAACGTAGGAATTTTACTTTCCTAAGGGTTTAGTTTTTAAGAACAACTTCTTGCTAACTCATTCAGAGGCACCTCCACCTTCCTTACATAGAACATTTAGGATAAAGTTTATTTTGTTAAACTCTGAAGGCTAACTGAGAAGCTTCTGACGGTGGTTTCAGTTGCCAATTAAGTCCATCACAGCAAGTTCATCACTCCAACTGGACCCTACCTGCCTGCTGTAGGGTAGTCACTTCATGTCTTCTTTATCAGAATGTATGTGAAGAAGATGGAAATGGGGAGCTGCCATTCAGTCACTGTCACATAACTCATAACGTTCAGATCCTCAAACTCACAAGTGAGCAACATCAGTGAATCTGTTTCTAGAATAATATGTATCACTAAGATCATTTTTTTTTCTGAGTATCGTGACAAAATAATATGCAACTCATGGTGACTAATTTTACTCCATTATCTCCTCACATTCCCCAAACCATGTGACTGGAACAGTATTTTACTGTGAAATGTCCAACTGATTGTTAAAGCTGTTCATCTGAAATGCCAAGACTGATAATTCTTTTCAGATGGCTTATTACTAACTTTTGATAATGTTTCTGAGGCCACTGGCTTACTAACTATAAATAAAATAATTTATTGCTACAAATTGACAAGTAACACTAACGTCCTCAGATGGAGCAGTAAAGTGGACAGGCCAGCCAGAGCAACTCTGAGCCCTACCCTGTGTCCTAAGCTTTGGTCAGATGGACTTCAACTGTAGTGATTCTAGACAGACCCCTAATCAGACCCAAGACACATCCAGGTTTGTGGAGGTGGGGGGGAGAAAGAGGTTAAGATTATACAATTATAAAAGCCTTCTTTTGTAATAAAAGTACAAAATTATGATACAAATTTGCTAAGACAAAATTTAAGCTTCATTAGCTTCATGGTAGCTCTGAATTAGACCAGTTAAAAGCCCACAAATTGGAAATAACTTTTATTACCTTGTCAGCATATTATAATACCAAGTACTAGAAGTATTCAAGGTGGTTTGACACATGATATTTCTTAGCAGTTGAAGGCTTCTGAAATGCTTTGATATTTTGTAGCATAAGGAACAGGGGAAATGGCGACTCAAACTCTGCTGATATGTCCTTTAAGCCCACACAAATTTTGAAAAGAAAGAGTTCAAAAAACAAATGGGTAATGTTAGCAATAAGAAAACATCCAAGAGAATGGAAAGCAAAACTGATAAGAAACTTCTGAACTTTTTGATTGAATGAAATAGAATAGATTTCTATAAACCAAAACCCCAAATTATTTTTAAATCATTTGTTTGAAATGAGAAGTTATAGCCAGGTACATGGTGCTTCTTTAGCTTATTCACTTGTTCAATTGTTTCTATAGTACTTATAGCTTTTTCTAACACTTGTGAAAATGAATATAAAACTATTAAAGTAAAATAATGGTCATTATTACAAGTGTTATTTTACTTTAATAAGGCCACTCGAAAGCCTTGTAGGTATAAGAATCACTTGAAGGAAGCACAGAAGATTCTGGGCAGAAGGGGGATTAGATACAAAGGTATGGGGACATGAAAAAATATAATTTATCTTGAAAATTCCTAGTACCTTGAAGTAAGAGATGTGGAGCAGGGAATCCCTGAGGATAAAACTGAAAGATAAATAGGGGTCCAGATAACAGACAGTCTGTTTGCCTGAGAGGGCGTAGGAACTGCTGGAGGATATTGAGTGGGGAGTACCATGATGAAATTTGTGTTTTACAAAGATCAGTCTATTGTTAATGTTGGAAAGCAAGGAGACAAAACACAGGAAAGCTGTAGTTGTTCCACTGGAGATGGAAAGGAAGAAACATTAGAAAGTCTAGGGAAGATGGTCAAAAGAATTTAGTGGATCCTTGGCAATGGAGGGTGAAGATTTGTCCTCTTTCAGTTCTCTGCCTTAGCACCAGGATTGAGCTCACTGCTCAAAATGGGAGAGGGAAGAGGCTTGGCTGATGACTGCTAGATTTCTAGATTGGTTAGTTGCAAAATCATCCCATTAACCAGGACATCTATGAGAGGTCAGTTATTTTTCTTTTTCTTTCTTTTTTTTTTTTTTTACTTTTTATTTCATATTGGGGTAGAGCTATTAACAATGAATGTTGTGATAGTTTCAGGTGAATAGCAAAGGGGCTCAGCCATACATATACGTGTACTCATTCTCCCCAAACTCCCCTCCCATCCAAGCTGCTACATAACACTGAGCAGAGTTCTATATGTTACTCAATAGGTTCTTGTTGGTATAGCAGTGTATGCATCCATCCCAAACACCCTAACTATCCCTTCCTCCTAGCCTTCCCTCTGGGCAATCAGAAGTTCATCTCTAAGCCTGTGAGTTTCTTTCTGTTTTGTATGGTTCATTTATATTATTTTTTTTTTAGATTCCACATATAAAGGATGTCATATGATATGTCTCCTGCTCTGTCTGACTTACTTCACTCAGTAGGACAATCTCTAGATCCATCCATGTTGCTGCAAACGACATTATTTCATTATTTTGTATAGCTGAGTAATATTCCATTGTGTATATGTACCACATCTTCCTTATCCATTCGAGAGGTCAGTTTTAAGAGTTTTAAGATGAATAAATGGATGGATCTAGAGACTGACCCAGCAGGTCAGCTGATGACAGTAGGGTTTCACTGGAGCTGAGGGGGGGCCTGAGAGGTGGAGGACACTTTCCTTCAAGTCGAGGAGAGAATGGGAGGCAAGTGGAGGGAGAACCAGCAGTGGGAGGGTTGTATAGACATGAGGGCTTTTTCTAAGAGAGGGTACTTATTTAGATGCAGGGAAGTAGCCAAAAGAATTGGATAGTTAAAAATAGGATGAAATTTAGAACAGTTCAACGAAGCAAAATCCCTGAGGATAGGAAAGGGATGAGATCAAAGAGGGTGGAGGGACAAGGATATGGAGAAATTTGAACCCTCGTGCATCACTGGTGGGAATATAAAATAGTGCGGCTGCTACAGAAAACAGTTCTGGCAGTTCTTCAAAAGGTTAGGCATATAATCACCATGTACCTAGTCCTGTCCAGCTCTTTGTGACCTCGTGAACTGTAGCCTGCCCGGCTCCTCTGTCCATGGGATTATTTCCAGGCAAGAATACTGCAGTGGATTGCCATTTCCTCTTCCATGGACCTTCCTGACCCAGGGATTGAACCCATATCTCCTGCATTGTAGGTGGATTCTTTACCACTGAGCTATCAAGAAAGCCTTGAAAAGAAAGAAATCACCATATGACCCAGCAATTCCACACAAAAGAACAGAAAAGAGGGACTCAAATAGATAATTGTACAGAAATGTTCATTGTAGCATTACTCACAATAACCAAAAGGTAGAAACAACCCAAGTGTCCATGCACAGATGAATGGAAAAATAAAATGTGGTCTAGAACATGCAGGGCTTCCCTGGTGGTTTTAGCAATAAAGCAATGCAGGAGACATGGGTTGGATCCCTGGACTGGGAAGTTCCCCTGGAACAGGAAATGGTAACCCCTACTCCCCCCGGTATTCTTGCCTAGGAAATCCCATGAACAGAGGAACCTGACAGGCTACAGTCCATGGGGCAGCAAAAGAGTCAGACATGACTCAGCAACTAAACCACCACCCTTATGGAACATACAAAGGAATGCTATTCATGCATAAGAAAGAATGAAGTTCTGATCAAGATTAATGAACTTTGAAAATATTATGCTCAGTGAAACAGGCCAGTCAAATATTGTATGATTCCATTTATATGAGATATCTTCAATAGGCAAATTCATAGACATACAAGCAGGTTAGAGATTATCAAGGGCTAGTAGGGTGAGGAAGGGGTTATTGATTCATAGGGTTTCTCTTTGGTGATGGAGGAGTTTAAAAATTAGTGGCAATAATTTCATAACATTGGGAATATAATTAATGCCACTGAACTGTACACTTAAAAATAGTTAAAATTGTCTCTTTTGTGTTATATATATTTTAAGGGGTTTCCCTGGTGGCTCAGACAGGTAATCTGCCTTCAATGCAGGAAACTCAGGTTTGATCTCTGGGTTGGAAAGATCCCTTGAAGAAGGGAATAGCAACCCACTCCAGTATTCTTGCCTGGAGAATTCCATGGGCAAAGGAGCCTGGTGGGCTGCAGTCCATGGGGTCACAAAGAGTCAGACACAACTGAGTGACTAACACTTTCACTTTTCTTTCATCTTTTACGGCAATAAAATGTAATATCAGGTAATATACATGATTCAACTTGGTTGATAAAATATTCAACTATTATATTTTAAAAAAGAAATGAAAGGATTAATTCTGATCAAGACTGGTACATCCTCTGTCTTTCTCGTCCTCTGGGAGCAAGGAAAGCATGTGTACAGAAACAGCTGAGATGTTCCTTTCCTTCGGGGACATTCAGGGAGTTCCTGACAGTTTCTGTTTTGTTTTGTTTTGTTTTGCTAACCAAAAGGCAAGGCAAGCTCCTCTGCTTAGAGTAGATAGGATGGGTAGAGGTTTAAAAAGGAGCTAAAAGAGACAGTAGTGAATTTAAGAATGACCACCAAGAGGAAAGGGAAAGGGAGCTGAGCATGGATAAATAAAAGAACTATTGATATATTCTCCTGACCCAGCCAAGACTGGCATACTGCATGCTTAGTGTTCATCTTCATGGTTTCCTGATTCCCACCCCCACCCTCATCCCCACTGCACCAGGTATAGGAATCAGAGAACCTGGATTGATCGCTGTATTGTTCCTGGATGGAGTGTTCATGGCCTGGGCACAATGGAGGACTTAACCATAGAGGGTGATTTGAGAGAGCATGTAAAAAGAATGGTTCCCAGGGCCACCCAGTCTGTGCAGACTTGATACAAAAGAGGAGTCAGCAGGCGACACATTACCCTGGAGGAGGAGAAACAGATGAAAAAGTGGGTTTAATGGGAGGGACGAGTGAGAGAGAGAGATGAGGATATTGGACTTTCCATGTTACAGAGGTGGGGCTCTCCTGGCTGATGACATAGGAGTAGGTGAAGTGATTGAAATGGTTGGTGTACTAAGAGCAGACGTCATGAAAATGGGTATAACAGCTTACTGTATAAATAGTCTAAGGAGATGGATTGGGAGCTGTTCTGCTTCAGTGTAATTCAAGGTCCTAGGCTGATGGGAGCCTGTCATCTTCAGCTGGACACTTTCAAGATCACCTGGGAACTGACATCCAGTTGGTGTAAGGATAAAGAGCAAGAAGGAGCACAAGTAGCTGGTTCTATGGGTCATGCTAAAGAGAGGTCATCCTTTCACTTGTCACTGGTCGGAATGTGGTCACACGGCTACACCCAATTGCAAAAAAGTATGGAAAATGTGTAGTTGTGTGCCCTGGGGGATAGAGCATCCTTGCTACACTTGAGCTTTAAAGCCATTCTTTAAAGCATTGGCTGTTGCAACACTGATACTCAGTTCTATCTTTAAGTCCAGAGAGGCTAACTTTAAGAGAACAGCTGAAGTGAAGAAGCCATATCTGACTGTACGTGGAAGGCTTCACTTCTAATTCTGTTCCTTCAATCTGTTCTTTCCTATCTGGGCAGAAATCTCTGTAACCTAGTTTCCTCATTTGATGAGTTTCATTCCTTTCCTTCATCAGAAATGTGTACATGATTTTTTTGTGTAATAGAGCCCCTTTATCAGCCACTTTGTACCAGAAGCAGATATCCACAAGGAGATATCCATTACATTACTGAAGACATTAGCCTGCAGAATGAGCCAACGTGGATTTTGTGTTTGATATAAATCATACAAATCATACCAGCTGGTAGCTCAGCTGGTAAAGAATCCACCTTCAATTCAGGAGACCCCAGTTTGATTCCTAGGCTGGGAAGATCACCTAGAAAAGGGACAGACTACCCACTCCAGTATTCTTGGGCTTCCCTGGTGGCTCAGTTGGTAAAGAATCTGCCTGTGATGCAGGAGACCTGGGTTCAGTCCCTGGGTTGGTAAGATTCCCTGGAGAAGGGCATGGCAAACCACTCCAATATTCTTGTCTAACCTAGAGTCCACATGGTCACAAATAGGCGGACATGACTGAGTGACTAAGCACAGCACAGCACATAAATAATATAAATGCAAGACCTCATTTGTCAAAGTAACAGCTTCCAACTGTTACTTTAATGAATGAGATAGATTTCTTTTTGAGCCAAACATTTTCTGTTAACAAGCTGCTCAGTGTTTTTTAACTAGATGAAGTCCCTCCAATATGTATACTGCTGCTGCTGCTGCTGCTGCTGCTAAGTCGCTTCAGTGGTGTCTGACTCTGTGCGACCCCACAGACGGCAGCCCACCAGGCTGCCCCGTCCCTGGGATTTTCCAGGCAAGAATACTAGAGTGGGTTGCCATTTCCTTCTCCAATGCATGAAAGTGAAAAGTCAAAGTGAAGTCGCTCAGTCGTGTCCAACTCTTAGCGACCCCATAGACTGCAGCCCACCAGGCTCCTCCATCCATGGGATTTTCCAGGCAAGAGTACTGGAGTGGGGTGCCATTGCCTTCTCCAATATGTATGTATGCTGTCCACCCCAAATTTTCCACCAGTAGGATTGCAAGACAAGCACAGCATCAGCTGATAGTCATTGGCTGATAGTGTTGAGCTCATAATCACTCCACCCATGCTGAGCAGCGGGGCAGCCGTGGGGACAGTGTAGAGGAGATCAGCCCCAAGGAGGAATTCCTCCTCAAGAAGAGGTTTTGTCCCAAGAACCATGTAATAAGACTCAAAAGGCCTTAGTGTAGACTTCTGTCGCTCACCATCTTCCTTTCTGAAGTTATATGGAAGTTCTTCAGATAATAAACTCTGTCTTGGTGAGGAAGAGTCCTTTAAAGAAACATGGTGAATTACTACAAAGTCCTAGGGGTGCCTCAAAATGCTTCCTCCTCTGATATTAAGAAGGCCTATCACCAGCTAGCTCTTCAGGTCCACCCAGACAAGAACTCAGAAAACCGGGAGGCAGCCGAGGAGAAGTTCAAACAAATAGCAAAGGCCTATGCAGTTTTGTCAGATGCCAAGAAACGAGACAACTATGACAACGCCAGGAGGCACTGCATCAAAAGGGAAAACAGAGGAGATGGCAGGGACAAGGATTATTTTAAGGAGGAACTGTGCTTTGCAAGGTCACGCTGTGGCTTTCAAAGCATCTTTGAAGATCAAGACTTCTCAGGAGGCTCTTTTCCCACTGACAGTGTGGAAGGGGCCAGGAGATTCCGCTCCTCCTTCTTTGATGTGACCCTCATCCTGGACACAGGATTTTCCACTTTTGTATCCCTGGGCTCTGGGCCAAATTCCCCTTCCTCCAGGACGTTTGTACCCTTCATAAGCAGTGGAATGGGAAACTTCAAACTGGTCACCACTTACAGCCAGATAGTGAATGGCAAGAAAGTGGTTATAAAGAAAGTTCTAGAAAATGTGAGCCAAAAGACTGAAATGGGAAAAGAACATCTGTTTCATCAGATTCCTCCACGCCATGGGTAAGGAGTTGCTGCCGTGTTCTTTCATAGGGAGACTGCTGTGAGGCTGGTGTGTCTGGTGTGATCCCAGACAAAACTGGAATCTGAGAATGTGTTGAACTGGAATGGACAGGGTCTGAGTGAGTGAGTGAAAGTCACTCAGTTGTATCTGACTTTTTGAGACCCCATAGACTATACTCCATGGAATTCTCCAGCCCAGAATACTGGAGTGAGTAGCCTTTCCCTTCGCCAGCAGATCTTTCTGACCCAGGAATCGAACTAGAGTCTCCTGCATTGCAGGGCAGGGTCTGCTTAGTCCAAATTTCTCATTTCACAGGAGAAGGGACTGATGGGCCAAATGCTCCACAAGGAGGAACTAGGAAGCCTCAGAGTCTGGCTTACAGTCTAATTCTTCTGACTCTAAACTGAACCTCTTTCTCCCTGTACTCTACCTGGGGCAGTGTAGACCACCACAAATATGGCTTCTGAGAGGTGTACAGGGTCCGACCATCACAAAACCCCTGACTTCTCTTCCTGACTTCTTATTTCTACCCTACTTCACTATTAACCATTGCCTCTGTCTTGATGGCGCTTCTCTCCCGCCCTCATCATCTTTCTCTCCATACATTTCCAATGGACTATATCACAATTAGGCTTAGTTGAAAGAGTCACCTATATATAGATTAATGTTGTTAGAGTGAAAAGTAAATGGGTGAAGATTGCTTAAATATACTTTAAAAAATAGCCAGCATTTTATCAAATGCTCAGTAGAAGTCAGGAATTTCACTTCACGATTGTCATCTCAATAATCTTTTCAGCAGTGAAGTACTGCTTTCCCCCATCATACAAATAAGGAAATGAGGCTTAGAGAGATTAAGTAACTTGCCCCAGGCCCCACCTAATAAGCAATAAGATAGTGTCTCACTCTAAAATACAGGCTTATCTACTGAGCTGTAAGGTCTACAGATGCTACTTGTTTATTTTTAGATCTAGGTTCTTGCCCTCATTGGAAATTTACACCTGTCATCTCTAAATCTTACTTCCATGCATGAGTATTTCAGGAACTTAAGTAGACAAGCATTTCGAGTTTTATTGCCCAGCAGGCACTTGGTTATTTAACATGAAAACAGAAGTAATGTAAAAAGTTTCACTGAAACTAACACATGATTACCACTTAACACAGAAACATAAACAAAATCCCAAGGTGTGAATTATATTTTTGTTTTGGATTAAGACAAAATCACGGGATGTTTTTGTCTAACTGGATCTGGTCACACTCCAGTGCCTTCATTTATACACAGCTGCACTCCAGAGGAGCGTTTCCTGGTGGAAAGTTACTGATGGAGTCTGCATTAGACACCTGTCTTCTGATTTCCAGTGTCATGCCATTCTAGTATACTGTGCTGACTGGCAAAATTTGGGCTTCATTTGCTTTGCAAGCTTTCATAGAAGTTATATAACAAATGATTGGCTTTCTTAATCTAATCTAAAATAGGGAAATTTCCTATGTTTGTGACTTTTATAAAACACATTTTTATGTAGTCTTTGAACTTTTTTTAATCTCAGTGGATTTTCTGAACTTGAACAAGAATATGCCTGCATCCCATTGGCAAAGGGTAGCTTTCAGGCAGGGAGAACTTTCAGAAAGGAAGCAGAAGATGGGTTTGGAATGGGAACACATCCCATTTCTATCAAAGCTTACTTTTCCACTTAGTAATCATTGAGAACATCCTGTATGTCAGACACTGTGGTAGGTGCCTTACATGAATCATTTTTTAACCTCCCAAATCCTTCAGGGTTTTATTTCCATTTTACGAGCTTGGAAACTGAGGCTCAGGGAAGTTAAGTCCTTTACCCAGAGCCACACAATAAGTTGTGGAGACAGAGTTCAGTCTGCAGTTTGTTTGACCTGAAAGATCCCATTTCCATTATGCCATCTCCACTCCCTTTCAGTTGAGCTGCAATAGTTATGGTTTAAGTTTTGTTATACATATGAATTCTGTTCATTTCAAAATTTTTTAAATGAGGAATTCCAGATGGAGTTTTCTTGTACAAAACCCTCATCCGAGGTGAACTGCAGTGTGGCTACCAAACAAAGGAAAATCAAATTGGAGCGTGAAACATAATTTTTCCATTTTTCTTAAATAAAATCCAAATTTCAGCATTTTTCACAGACGTACTTGGCTTTTGACAGAAATGCTGAGTTGTAGAAGGACTTTTTGCCAACAAAGATATAAAAAAATTTCATTTTCAGTGAGTCAAGGAAGCTTTCTTGTATAGAAATGAAAGCACTGTCGTCTCTCCCTGGTGCCTGTTTAAAATATGTGGTAAGTTAAGTACAGGCAAAGAGCAATAAAGGGAAAACGGAGAGCAGGGAAGGCTTTGCTGTTGTGTGAAGCTTCCCCAGTGAATCCCTGCTTATCTCAGGGCACGAGGTAGAGCACGAGCTTAGCTGTAACCTGTGATTCCGATTCCTGTGACCTCACAATGCCCAGAGCTGCTGCTGCGGTCTCCAGGAGTCCTCTGCCAACTCTCAGGCTTGTAGGTTTTGCTGATGGGCAGTCTTTGGGATTGCTAGCTGCCTACATAGAAAATAATTAAGATTGGAAAGTCAGTTCCTGTGTCCTTAAATAATTGTAAAATGAGGGCCTTGATCTGTCGGGGAATACTGACAAGTGATTATGTAATTCATAGCTCAGGGAGCGCTTGCAAGAATGGTATCTCATGAAATCCTCTCAAAACTCAATATTCCATATTATCAGCTGAGGAGATAGCAGAGGAAAAGACTGCCTGAGGTCACAAAGTGGGTGTTTCGTCAATGTCGTTTCTCCCAAACAGTCACACATTCAGAGCACATCTTCCTCCCAGCCTGGCGACATACATGAGAGGCTTTGGAGGAGAGGCCCGCTTGGGGCAGTGTGGGAGGCAGTCACAGCTTTACGTAGCTGCAGGTGCACAGGGTGTCTCCGTGTCTGCCCATTGGTGGTGGGGAGGTGGGCGGGTAAAGTCAGGTGCAGCCGTGTGGAGTTTACTGAGCGTGCGCAGCTGGTCCATCTCACGAGCCCAGCTCTCCTTAGACCTAGCTTAGCGTTGCCTCACAAGAACAAAATAAGGTTGTATTTAGCACGCTTCTCAGTGCCTCTTTTCCAAAGGTTTCAAACTACTTTCTATATTTGGGGTCCTCATCTGTTTCACAAGAAACTTGTTTTATGTCATTTCTGCGGGCTTGAGAGGAGGGGAGCCGTGGACTGTAGGAGAATCCGGAAGGAAATTTCCAGTGGGCACAGCCCTGCCCCTCGCTGCCTTAACTGGATTCTTGAGGCTCCACTAAGACGAAGTAGGTAGCGTGAGAGTTTGATATTCGAGTTGAAGCAAGATGGTTCTCCTTTTGAAGGGCAGGAAAGAAGTTCTCGGAGAGTGAGTCATTTTTCCAATGCTCACTGTTCTGATCGAAAAGGTTTCAGAAAACCTGACTCTGGTCCCCGTTGGTCCATTGAGACAACACATATTTGCTTCTAAGTGTCAAGAGAAACAGAAGTGAGTTATGAGGAGAACATGGGCTTTGGCTTTAGGCAGATGGGAATTCAAATTCTGTGCCAGTCTTTTGTAACTTCTGGGCAAGCTAACTTTTTGCCTTTATCCTTGGTTTGCCTATAAAATTAAGTTGATAATTCCTGCCTGTCCTAATTTATGGAGTGATTTTGGGAATTAAATAGACAAAAATTCTTCTTAAACTTCAATGATATTTTATAAGTGCAAAGTGTCATTCTTCCTTTCAGAAGCTTCGTCTTTGATCCTTCAGGATACATACTCCAGGCTTGCTGTCCGTTTTTTAAGGTGTGACATTTGTGATGTGATCTTGAAAAACAAGATCAGCTATAGATTATATTTAACTCCAAAATAAATGGTGAAGATGGAAGTAAAAATAGAAGATTACCTTTGGGACACTAGTTTTAAAAAAAATAGTAATGTTTTTAGTGTGGAGACAAAAACTTCTTCCTTTGACCTTCTGTTTTTCTTCATTATCCTTGAACTTTTGGACTTACATGTTGGATATACCTTCTGCTTCCATTATAGGAAATTGACGGAAAATCCCTGCTACTGATGACAAGAAATGATGTGTTGACAGGACTTCAGTTAAAACTGGGGCCTGCTCTGAAAATCTACGAGTATCACGTAAAACCTCTTCAGACAAAGCATTTAAAGCACAACTCTTCCTAGTAGTCAAATTGGGGTCTTGGACCTCAAAAAATACATAATGAAAGAATTTGGTTTCATGTGATGAAACTTTGTAAACAGAATACATACATGTGTATATGTAAAGAATTTCAATCAAATGAAACGTTATCCTATGGGATAGACTAGGCAATCCATCGGCTAACCTGAACTCAGCCAGGAGGAGTGAGGACATGCGAACAGGATGGTCTACCTTGTTGACCTAGTCAAATAGAGTGGTCTTTTATGAGATTAGATACCCTTCCCCACAAGGAAGGTTTTCTTCATAGTTTACTTTCCCAAATTCCTTGAAAAAAGAACTGAATGGAATGAACATCTTCCAGTTACAGGTGTAACTGACTGTAACAGGGAAGATCAAAAGCAAGAAAACTTGGGGAGGGGGGAATAAAAGAGAAAGGGATTGCACCTCCCTTGAAGTCCTCTGCTCCTTAGAGCTTGTGTTATTTGGATGGAATTGCCAACACCCTTTTTTATAGAGGGTCCTCCACTTGACCTTATTAAGGTTTCACTGGGATATGCTGCCATGTTGGAAATGGACGTACATCATGGCCCCTTTAGGAGCAGAACTGTAGCTCTGGAAAGAGAAACTCTGTTGTGTTTTGGGGATATCCATCTATCTTCAGTTAGCTTTCATGGGGGTTAATGGTATTTTCTGCATAGATCTGCTTTTAAATCAATTCTTGGTTTCTGAAGAAGACTTTTTTTTTTCACATTAGGGTTTGTATTTATAATAATTTGTTTCTGAAGAAATTTGCCAAGAGTTATAGATCAAAAAGCCTTGTTACCAGTACAGAGTATTTTTCTATATATATATTCCTTCATGATGGTGTAATATTTTTTTAATTCCTCTGATACTTTGATTTCTGATTTGAGTACTTGTTTTTAAGAACTTGAAAAAGTGGGCTTGCTTCATCTCTGTTCAAAGAGACATTTGTTCAGTCTCTGTGTGTTGATGCCATATTGAACTGGTGCTTTGTGGTCACAATAAAGCATTGCTTAAGTTTATTCTCAGTGTATTTATTTTTTATCTTTTCAGTTTGCTGCCTCTTTGGTTGAGCTTCAAGGTCACTCCTTGAAACCATGGAGAGAAAGTTAAGCCTGCTTTAAGAAATTAATTATATATATAGAAAACATGTAGATCTATCTGTATATTTATCTTCTTTATAAACGGAATTGTCTAAGTCAGCCTTATTCCTTACCTGTATCCTACAACTAATTTTATTATCATTTAGGGTATCATTTTAGCTGATGTTTGTCTGTTTCTTTTTTCTTTTTTTTT